>VZRW01013250.1:1756546-1822964 GCA_013398125.1 Aegotheles bennettii
CACGTTTCCACTCTAAATTGCTGCTGGATGAAAAATGGTACAAAGATACCCCCAGCGGCGGCGCGGCGAACAGCGCAGGCAGCCCCGGCCCCGCACCGCCCCTGCTCCGCACCGCACCGGTCCCGCTCCGCCCCGCACCGACCCCGCTGCTCAGCACCGACCCCGCTCCGCACCGCCCCGGCCAGCCCCTACCTCCAGGGAACCCTCCCGGAGCGCCAGGGGAGCGGGTTTGGGGGTGCCCGGCGGTGGGTGCATGAAGCACACGCACCCTGGTGCAGGCAGGGGGTGTGAAGCGCTGCCGGTGCGGGGTACAAGGGCTGCGTGCACCTGCGTGCGGGCGGGCTGGAGCCGCTTCCTAAATGATACCCGTGTGCAACACTCAAACATTGCACAGGGGTATAATTTGGTAAGGAACCATGATCTTACTTAGGCTGTCACAGTCTGCACACGAGCTGTACGTGACTCCTGTTCCTGCTGTTGCTTGAAATCTTTTAATTATGTTTCATCGCCTGCTTTCTATTTCCAATTGAGAAAAAAGCACTCTTCCATCCCGACCTTCGTGTTTTCCAGGGTCACAGCAGAGCAGGGAAGCTGACAACTCAGTGTGTGGAGAGAAAGGAAGGCCAGGTCAGAAGGGAAAGGAAAACAGTCCTGAGTTCTGAAAGGTCTGTTCGTTTTTCAAGAACAGCCACAATCACGCATGAAAAGGTTATAAGCATCCCAAGTTAAACCTTGTAGAGAGCTCATTAACAGCTCCTGTTATTTCAGGAGACACTTGCTTTCACATTGCATTAAAAATATGTATTTTGTTGCGTTAACATCCACCTCATTTTAAAACATTGACGCTAATCAAGCACAGCACACCCAACTCATGTTTCCAAGCACACAGCCCCAGACAAGGGCTGAAGGTGCCCATTAATTTGACAAGCTTTTACACCCCTCACCCGAGAGCAGGTCCCAGTGGAGTGAAGGCCAGCCCCAGCCACGCTGAGCTATTTACGTCCTAAGTCCCACTGAGGATCTATATCTGAATGTCCATGGCAGGACTGACAGGCCACAGCAGCAGTTTATCCTGTGACATTTCTGTGTACCAGAATAATCGTGTCCCGGGCACATTTTTCACCTGCTAAGTATCAATAATTATTATAGCCCATGATTAATTTTCAAAGTCTAGCATCTTTCAGTACTCTGAAATTTAACTCTTTCACTACCAGTCAGCTCTCAGATACAGGAGGGAAAGACAGAACACACTCCTTGGCTGACAGAGCAATCCTATGTGTGTTATATTATTCTCAAGGGAACACTACAAGGGAAAAAAAAAGGTTTCAAAACTAGAAAGAAAATGTGCATATGAATATCAATCACCAGCCACAGATCAACCAACAGCCTAAAACTATCTCCAAAGAGGGCAATACCAGGTGAGCTATTCTGCCATTCTTCATCTGCACCAAAGCCTGGAGTAGTTTCATCTTTGGGTTGTTTTTTGCACTGAAAAGTAAGAAATAATGGTGACATAAAATAAGTGCACCCTTACTGTCAGCTTGATGAGCCACTGAAATCCAGGTGTGCAAGGTTTTCCTCTTGCTACTTCAAGGAGGATATACGTATCTTCCCCAGGTTCCATGAGCCATCATGTGAACATCCAATTGGAGTGCTCCAAGAATCATTTAAGCATACTGTCCCCTACTAACTCTGAAAAAAATTACCCACTCATCCCCTTACCATAGTTTTTTTTGGGCTGGAGCTGATAATTTCCATCCAATTTGCTACAATCTCACCTTTGGCCATCAAGCCTCATCCCAATCTATCTTCACTTGTGCAGAAATGGCACAAGGTTGCTGTTAGAGCACATTAAGTTTATCACAGCAGTGATAAGTGATACCAGTTCATACACAGCATCACGTTTGTTCTGGCCTGTCCCCAGTGTTGGGGTCCCTCTCCTAAACTTTCCCACTGTGTTTCACTCTACTCCCCTCCTCCATGCTTCAGCACCTTTCCTTACGTCCTCCTTCCAGGGACCTCAGTAGCACAACAGCTCTTCCCTCATCCAAAATATTGCTGGGGAAAGAGGAGTACTGGTTTGTGGGGTGCAATGAGACTTATCTTCAGCTGCAGAAAGGGTTGTGCAGCTCTAGAAAGGGATATAGGGCTGGGAGAAAAAAGCACAAGACTGATCTTTCTATGCTGAAATGTGATAGTAAGAGCTGTGCCTGAACGGAAATGTGTTAATAACACTGCCTAAGGCCTGATACTACTGCATTACTAGTGCAGTTTCTGGCACTGATTCAGTCTACATCCAGTATGTCCTTGCCTTAAAGACCTAAGTGGCCTATACACACATTTATTTATACATATATATATACACACATATGTATAAAGAATGTCTGATCTCACTTGAAACAAGGGGGAGAAGAGCTTGTAGATAATTAGAACTTTGCTAAATACGTTGTAGTGTGCTGCATGTCAAGAAATTACACTTTTATTAAAATCTAAGGAATGCAAAACTGGTTTAAAAAATGGCATTAGCTAATATTTAGCTCAGCTGAGTCTTGACAGGCATGCGTTATCCACATTTATTAAACTAAAGGAAAGAAAGATCAACTTCCATGGACTGAGAAGTCCAGCATCCTGCAATATTCTCAGACTTAACTCTGCTCCATTTTCTCCATTTTAAGAATGTGAAACCCTTCATACAACCCTCACCTAAGCACCCAACTTCTAAAAAGAGCAAAACATACAATCAAAAGCTAAAAAGAAGAAAGAAGCTAGTAATCCAAGCTAAACTACATGTGAGGTACATCAACTACGCACCCGAAACCTTACTAGTAAGAAAGTTTTTTTATGGGTCAAGTTTCATAAGCTACTGAAAGATACAACTTAAGATAGCAATATGTTTTTCTTTCAAGTTAGATTTTATCAGACTGTATTTCTCAAGAAAAAAGATTAACCTTTCTAATAGACGGAAAAGGTGGAATTGTTTACATATGTAAGATTCTAAATATTCATTAATTTGCTTGTCTCAAGATAGCTCATTAAATTGTTTCTTACAAGTAATTTCATTAAATATTTTTTTGATTTCATGAAACATATTTAAGATTACTCACCTCTGTCCATTTATATTCTTTAGATTGCCCCTGATTGCCAAATCTTTAATGAAATTATAATGTCTGTCTATAAGCGGCTTTAGTTAGCGGTATCTGCCTAGTTCCTGCCATTCATTTGGTTTAACCTTGCCAAGAAAAGAGCCACTTACAGAGGCCAACCCCCTTCACTGTGTAGCCATTAAAGCTCTTCACAAAGATACATATTAAAAAAAATACCATGCCTTGTTTGTATGGCAAAGAATCCACTCAGGCATGGTCAGACTTTCACATATCAAGAAAATAAGATGCGCGTAGTCTAAGGGCTTCAAACTTTAACTGCATTCACTCTTGCCAACAGAAGTCCCCCAGCCTGTACTCACACCCTGTTGTGTCCTTCCCACCTCCTCCTCTGCAACGCCTGACTTCAGTGCTCAGGGTCAGTGGTTTCCTTCCTCCCAGCCCGTGATGGGAATCGTACATTTTGTCATCTGGTAGGATTTGTATTCTGACATCACACAGGTTGTCCTCGCTGACATTCACTTTTTATCATTAGCACCTTGTACTGGAATATTTAATTGGCTATGTTGTATCTCTGCACTGTAGATTTATTTTGCATTTTCATTTAATTAACAGCCATGACCAACCCCCTGATAGATGGCAAAGCATTCTGTGAAGTAGAATCCTACTGGATTAAAAGCTTTGCTGGAAGGTTTCAAACGCCCGTTCAG
Source organism: Aegotheles bennettii (assembly GCA_013398125.1). NCBI lineage: Eukaryota > Metazoa > Chordata > Aves > Caprimulgiformes > Aegothelidae > Aegotheles > Aegotheles bennettii. Next base: position 1,760,358 of record VZRW01013250.1, read on the forward strand.
CCTACACTTCTCAAAGGTGATTTGCTTTAAAGTACAGGGTTCATAAACCACAGCGCGCCTGAGGACACTGGAAGAGGGAGGGAGCAAGCAGGACCTGAGGATGACTCAAAGTCTGTTCCTACAGGCTCACCCATCTCTAAATGTTGCCCTGTCTTTACTAGATGTCCAGATACCACAGTCCACCCGTGGGTATTTCGAGATACAGAATTTCAGATTCTTTTGGGTGCTGTTAAAGGACTGATATCGATAAAGAAAGCCATTGCCAGTGTTCTTACTGGAACCTAATCAGTAGATTACAACACATTACAACACTTCTGCTTGCCAGGAAACTCTGAATTAATTATAAAATCCATTTCCTTGTTTATGTGGCTGTGAATACTTTTAGTCCAGAAGAGTTTTATGACTTTGTTCCTTCCCAAAATTTCAGTTACTCTTTGAAGTCAGAATCTACCAGTACCTTTGTTTGCAGTGACCAAACACAGGAACCTATGGGGCTAGACTTTTTTTTTAAATTACAAAAAGCATTTATACAAAGAGATTTCTCTTTACACTATGTGAAAGCCAATCTATTTCTACTTTTTTAAATTAAATTAGTTTAAACTTGGAGTTGAAAAGAGTACGTACTGGACACGACTGCTGAGATACAGAATTTTAAAGCACACATGGACATCCCCCCTGGGAGAGGGTGCTCCAAGTCAGTATTACATGCAGTTTATATCCTTTTAGGCCCAGTAAGCAAATGACAGAGAACTATGGGCCAACTTCATCTCAGATGTAATGAAACTGAAGTTAGAGGAACCTCATCAGAGTATTTTGATTGTTCCCTAATACCTAACCTCAGCAGAAAAACGAACACGCAGCCTGGGTTGTTAGCATTTGCAAGTAAAAATAGTAAGATGTTTTCTGCATGCATTTACTGAGGAACACCTTTTACTTTTTCACCAGTCAGTTTCCATAAACAAGGGAAGCTTCAACTTCTGTCAATTAAGACTCCCTGAAACCTTGACACTCTCTCAGTACAGATAAAGTATTTTAAGTCCGTATTTAAATCAATGAGTAGTAAGATTATTGTAAAATACATCATGATTTTACTACCAGCTTCTCTTGGCGTCTGTTTGCCTCCAGTTATGATTGCACTGATAACCTCATGACTGATATAATAAGCCTGGCTGTCATTATGGCTACTGGCCAAAAGTGCCAAAGATGTTTCTTAAAATTTCTCTCCAGATGCACCGAATAACACGATCCATTAATTAAAACACACACAGTCCCAGCTAATTCCTGACAACTGGAAAAGAGGCAATTTGAAAACACTCTTGAAAAGCAGTGAACCACTTCCAACATGGTTTAGGTGAGCTGCGTTTGAAAGAGGCTGAAGTGGTCTGGGCTTTGGGTACGGGGCTGGGAGTCAGGGGCAGGTCCCCATTCTGGCTTTCTCAGTGACCTGGTGGAGACCTTGAGCAAACTATTTTATCTTTTCTATTCTCAACTCTCATACATCTTGATTTTTCTATCACTTGGGCTGAGAAAATCTTCCCATACCAAGAAGAGGAGGAAGGAGGCGAGGGGTTCCCAAGCAGGGGAAGAGATGGAGGTCAAGAGGCAGTGGTGGAGCAGGCGGCAGAGCAGAGCTGTGTGGAGCAGCCCTGGCACTGCCCAGCCACTGCTGCCTCTGCCAGCCCCAGCTGTTTGGCACCGATGGGTGCAGTCATTTGCAGGTGCAGCGGTGGGTCCGTGGTGCCATGGGCACTGACAGACCTCTGAAAGAGGCCAGGCACCAGAGAGAGTTACGTGGGACACACTGTTTTTGTGGAGGACTCGATATAACGCTTATGAAATTCTGCAATAATAAGCATTAGAAAATAATGAACTAACAGAAAAACACTTAATGAAAGAAATGTTCATGTATTCTGCAGGCATCAATCAGCCTCAATAGTGATGGGAAATCCAGGAGATAGGATCAATATAAAAATACCATTGTACAAACAACAATACATTCACCTGCTTATCTTAGTATGGTTTGAAGCTTTCGATGTCTGGGAATCTGATTCCCTGTGCGAAGACAAACCACACAAAACAGACATGTACAGGCAAGAATGTACAGGCAGAGAGCACAGAAATTGCCAATAATTTCCAAAGCAGAGACACCTAAAGAGTTCCTAAACTGAGTGACCTGAAGAAATGTCATCTTAAACAGGCAATGGAGGGGTATTACTCCCTTCAAAAATACAGTTACTTTTAAGAAAGAAAATTGAAGACAGATCAAATCACTTGGGATTTCTGAAAATCTCACTGTAATATAACCGAGCCGTTATTTACAGCCCATCAATATTATTCCTGTAAAATCAAGTTGTTCTAGTGATTTAATAGCAGAGGAACAATGACAAAATTTTTCATTCTAGCTGTGCAATGGGTGCATGTTAAATTATGTGCCTGTGTCTCAGACTGCACACAGACACGTGATAGTACCAGGTCTACCAGTACCTGGCTGTCAAGTCCCACTGGAAAACTCGGAGACGCAAACAGCACCTCTATTCTACACAAAATATCTGCAGATACCTCTGTCTGCTATGACAAAAATACAACCTCGGGAAGCCTTAGCTGGGATCCTTGTAGGCAGACAAGGGAGGAAAAGGAGAAAAGAGAAAGAAACGGCAATAGGGAAAATGCAGCATTCTAGAAGCCTTTTGATTAGTCAATGTCATAACCCAGGAGAATGCATCACCTTCTATAAGCTGTGGTCATGTTACAGTATGCACTCTACATGGACTTGGAAATCTCAGTCGTTCTTTATACAAGATCTGCTAAAACCAACGGAAAGTTAAATTTATACAAATACTACATCATACCTATCTGTGGCTAAACTGAACCCCACACTCAGAACAACATGACTTTGAAATTTAATTTTCAAATTTCTACAAGCCCTTTGTTGCAGAATACTATTTTTTTCCACATCTGGCATTTGCAGAACTTAATGAACAACATCTCTAGCATTCAGAATCAGCACAATACAGCTTAATCTCTTTCTGTGTGGCAAACTTGGGCATTCCCTGGCTGTATAAAGTGAGCACAGTGGATCTCAATAAATAGTTTCTCCGTCTAGATAAAAGAATTTATTAATTCTCTATTTCTCAAGCCTTTCACCTTCTTTCCTGTTGGGGATGAACAGGACACCCAAATTTCCCATTACTTTTAATAAAGATGCTCTAATTTTTTTGCTGGCAAATATTATTATTGCAGGCTGAGAAAACTATTACTATAGCTGAGGGGGAATTAATAAATAAATAAATCAGCCTAAGCCATCTGTGGTCTGTACATCAGCCAGGAGAGGGTGCAGTCAGTGTGGCTGCATTTCCTATATGCCTGAGTTGGCCACCGATGCTGCTTCAGCTTGTTTCAAGAGGTGGGCAAACATAATAAGGTATCTAATGTTATGTTATGGGTGCAGTTCAATACTAAATAATATGTGCAAATCGCATGGCATCTGTTTTTCTCAGCTTCTCACTTTCTTTATTCACAACTGTTCTCAGTGTTTATAATGATGCAGGGCTTGTGTTGCACACATGCAAGTCGCAGACTGCAAGGAAGACTTGCAAGTTCACATAACTTATGATTGCAAATGTAAGAGACTTGTCTATAAGATATTTGCATAATCACAAGATTTAAAAAGGCACATTTCCTATCAATAGAAAAGTTTACTTCTACTATATTTTCAGGCCTTTAATCAGGCTTCAGTCAAACAAGCTTCCACTGAAATAAACCAAAAATATTTCCCTGACACCGGGAATATTTGTTTTCCAAGATGATGTAATTTAGAGAGCCTAAGCAGCATTTGTTTGCCAAGGGGATGTTGCAGTGGCCCTTGTTAAAGGGGGAATAATCTCCAGGCAGTATTTGCCTCCTTCCACAGCCACCTGTGGGTTGAGTGGTCCTGGGTGATGGGACTGTGTTGTGGGCACTGCTGCTGTGCAGTCAGCTCTGCAGCACTTGATAGCCTTCTGTTTTGTAAATATTTTGCAGTAAGGCTGGCACAGATGTGAATAAGGCTGTATCTGTAGAAGCACTTGGATACACCTGCAGTCCAGGGTTTCACATCTGCAATTCTACTTAACTTGCAGTGCTGGGTCTGCCCAGCTGTCTTGATGTCTGTGAAGGCCAAAAGGAAGCACTGGGTTTTAGGCTGTGGGAACCCAAGCCCATTGTTTCAAGCAGCCTACGACTCTGTTAGACCAAGTTCAGCATCTACAGAATAAATGAACACACAAAGCTGTGCTTGACAATGCTGAATTGTAGAGGTGAGCAATTACCAAAGAATGAGCACAACGTGATAATCACTGGATGCACAGCATGAAAGGTTTTGTGACAGGTGAAATGGAGCTAAAATTTTGGTCTAAAATGAAGGATAGCCTTTTCTTTTTGAGGACGTATTTGTTGAGCTAAAGACCAAAGCAGTGGCACTTGTCTCATTAGCACACTCTAAATAAACGAGAACTTCTTTCAGCATTATTTTAGGTTTGGTTGCAGGTTCCCTTTCAATGACTAGACAAGATAAAGCACCTCGCATTAGCATACCTATCTGACAAGATGACATCTCACAGTGCTTTGCTAAAATATGATGGGAAGTTCAAGAAGTCGATACTCTCTGCCTAGTATGAGTAAAATAAGTGTTGTCCACTCGTCTCCTGTGGAGCTATCTGCCATGGAAACAACTGGCAACATCTCAAATGAAATGTCTCAAATCTCAGTACAGTCCCTGCAGCCATCTAGCTCATCAAAGTATGAAACAGGCTGAGGAGAGCTCATGTTCAATGATGCTCTGAGGGAAAATGACTGTCTGGCATCAGCACTGCAAGTAGGATGTGCCTGACTGATGATTTAAGATTGTTTTTTGAAAATACTGGGTAAATTGAGTAATTTGAACCAATCATGGAACATAACGTGCAACACAACATTCTTTTACCCTGCAGTCTCCCTTCTGGGAAATCTGGAGTGGTGGCAAGTACATTTATCACAAAAATAATGACCCCAAACAGACTCCTTGAAGCTGAAGGTTTTGTTTTTTCTAAAAGGAATCTGGGGAACTAATTAGGAGGAAATAGCTCCTCAATGTCCTGAGTGAACTCCCGCCGAGTAAATAAACAATTCACTGTCTCACGCAACTACACGCATCCAAAGTTAGTCATCTTTATGACATGAATTTTTGTAAATATGGAACATAGAAGGCATGCAGAAACAATGTTTGCTGATGAAAAAAAGGGTATATATTCAAGGTTCCACACTTGTCAAGATTATTCCAAGTTTTATCATTGAATTGGGAAAAATATTTAAGATATAACAAAGAGGTGTACAGTACTGTATTTTATTCAAAAAATAAGGTTAAAAGATAAGGTTACTTTCTATCTATTTTTATAGCCTTTAACCAATGTCCTTGCTATGTTGTGTTCCATTCATTCCTTGGAGAACAGAAGGTGCAGGACTTTTGGGTGTGGACCTCTGCTAGCTGTCAGACAATAAATGGTCTAGAACCAGCTTTGAAAACACTCAGTTTTGCAAACATTGATTCTTTTGTACCTTCTCTCCAAAACAAGAGGCCAAGTATTTTGGTCAACAAAGGAATAAAGTAATGAGAACGGAAAACAACAGCACTGCATGTATTCAAAAGGTATAGATACCCAGGAGTAATGTCGGGTACCAGATGGAGGAAGATATGATAGGAAGTAAAGGCAGCACCTTAACGTTTAGACTGAGCATCAGCAGAAATGTCCTGTCAGTGTGATGTGTGGATTTATCCTAAGGGAGGTAAGTAAAGCTCATTGCTGACAACCATCACTTCTCAACATTTCAAGTTGTCAGCTCCACATCTATACCAAACATTCTCATCAGCCCTTTCATTTTATGATAAACACGAGAGAAAAGTATATAACCGACAGCAGCGATAGACCTATGGAATAGCTTTGTGCTGTGAGACACTGAAATGGAACACTTGATCTGGATGGAAGAAGTGAGCAGAATTCACTTCAAGTTTTATTAAAATCCCAGCATCCTGGAAACATCCTGATTATGTTTTTATGAATCATCTTTGGGCCTTATAAAAACAGTTCAGAAACCACCTGAATATTTGGAAAGAGCCTTAAGAAAGTACCATTGAAGAAAACTTAGCTACTGTGGCAGAACGCAAAGCTAAATCACTTCTTTTCATTGTTGAATATCTAGTTACAGTCCCATTCTCTTAGCATTCCGAGGGTATTTCTTATGGCCAATGGAGAGAGAGAAAAAAGGTTTTCAGATAATAAGACAGACAGAACACACTGGTGCCATATTAAACAATACATACATTCACTCACATGTGGTATCCTTTCTAAATGGTTCAGTTCCCTCGTGTTTTTAACATGCTCTCTTTAAAAGGGCTTGTCAAGACAAATTGTCTTCCAAGTAAAAGAGGCAATTCCTTAATATAATTTGATAATAAGCATTTCCTAGGGAAATGTATTAAATTCCAGCTGCTCAATTCCTCTCTATTCCACCCACATAGTCCTCCTGTTTCCCCTGCTGATGTCCCAATGCATTCTCTCTACTTATGTCCATACTGTTCAGGCTGCCAGAAGTTGTGGGCAGGATCTATTCTGTATTTTGCATTTTATACTTTCTGGAGCTTGCAAAAGCAGCATCCAAAGAGTTTCATACCAGGCATCATTATCCCTGACACTTTATCAATTGCTCTTCTGACTTTTATAAAACCATGGTTAAAATCTGACATGAATGTCATCTTCATGGAACCTTCTCATGGTCTACACACTTATGACTCGTGATTTAAAGCCCATATTATATCCTCTACATATGGTACTTCATGCATTTATTTAAAAAAACCCTGTGTAACTCAGATGCACATAAATATGGATTTGCTCATTAGCAACGCTCATTCTGTAACTACTGTAACTACCTTAGGGAATAAAATAGATAATTCTAAGCATTTGGGAGGGACAGATTCTCAGTTGTGTTGTCTGAACTTTCTGAAAAGAAAACAAGCATTTGATATGTAATGGTCAACCCGCTAAATTAATACTGTAAATGCAAGAAGAAAATCTGATGCTCAGAAATCTTTAAGTGAAACATGACTGTGGCTAAGGTTTGGATAGTATCAATACATTTTGAAAAAAAACCTGTAAAGTTTTTATGCAATAAAGCAACAACATGATTAAGTAGAAAACTGAGCAAAGAAGATTTTAAAAAAATCTTATGCACATGTTCTAGGTCATATTACCTGCCTCAACAGATAATATCGTGAGCGGGAAAGGACTTTGTCTGGTACAGGTCAGCACATGCTAGTGCTGTAATTAAACTAACCTGGGTATTATTTTCAGCATACAATATCTTGCTAGATTAAGATAATGGTGTGAAAAGGGGCTATCAATGCTAAGATTACTTGTCTTATGTCCTCTTTGTGTTTGGGGCATCTGAAAAATTGTGGGTGAAAACTGTTTGAGAAGACATCTACAAAATGTTGTTTAACACCTCAATGTTAGCATAAATTGTATCTGATTTATGAAAGAACTTTGCTAGAAGGAATATTTAGAGAGTTCATTCTGACTAGATATCATCCAAAAGAAGATTTATATATTTTAAGGTTTAGATCATTGTATACTGGTGAAACGTGATTGCACACAACTTCCCATATCATCTTCCTTTTTGGGCAGTTCTCAGAAAAAGGCATCCAAAACAGCCATCATTTATCTTTGATTTAAGCACAATTTGATGCCTATTTAATATACACATGAAGTAATTCAAGCAACACAAAATGTGCATTTGACGGGTTTCCAAAAGGCACCAGTGCATATTAATATATTTGTATTTACAAGCATAAATTCATGGGTGGCTCTCATGCTCAATGTCTTGAAAAAGTCTTTGCAATATCTTCTATAAAGATTATTAATTTATTCAGTATTTTAGTTGCATATTCTTCATGCATTACTTCCTGCAATGCTTATAGGATCATGTTATGCAGAGATTCTGTTACTGTTTACCCATACAACACCACTGCTGCTTGAAATACCAAGGCAATGCTGATTTGTAGGGGTTTGCTACAGAACAGATTGTAATGACTAAAACATTCTACAGAAACTCTCTATAAAATATGACTGACATAACTATGCCCTAGAGAGTAATGGTTAAATAATAACATACATACATAATGTCATTATTATATTGATTTATACAGATGTGATATTACCTAGACTATATGTTAAAGAAAAAAATGAAAGCTGTTAATAAAAGGAAAAATTAGTCATATAAATTATGCAATCATGAAAAAATTTTAAATCAATGTTTAACAGCATGTATACATTATTCTCAATCTCACATCAGCGTTCTGAAATATCCCCGAGGCAAGCATTCTATAAATAAAAGAGCAAACCAGCTCCTAGATCAAACTTCTTGCTATTCAAAGCAGGTTTGATTTGACTTGGCCAGAAATAAAAAGATTTCTCTAAGTAAAGCCTTCTAAATACAACATCTTTCCCCCCAAACCCATCAGCTCGTTATCAGTTCTTTAGGGAACTGTGGGTCATTAGCAGTGAATGGTAAATTCAAGAAATGCATGAACTTCACTGTTACCAATGGAGGATTCAAACTCATCCTAGCCTGCACTGGAAACTTTTGAAGCTATGTAGCTCTACGAGCTGCAAAAAAAGGTAACAATGCACTCCTACACTATGAGTCAGTATACACAGATGTCATATTTGTAATAGAATTCTCAAGGGCATAAAACCCTACATATAATCAGGTTAAAGGCATCCTGACCAGTCATTACTGCAATCAACAGATGTTCCTCAAACTGTTTTTTTTGACTTAAATAAAATTGAGGCCAGAGGACAGCTGGAGGCTTAGTGCTCCTACTGAAAGAAACCCGTCTACTGAGACAAGATCAGCTTTTGTATATTTATTTATTTATTCTGTTAAACAACTAGATCATATTTCCATTGATTCATAGCCCAAACTCCTCTATTGGCTCTGTAGTGATGGAATGGCCAGACAGAAGATACACTTTACATTTTGCTCAGACTATGCCCAAGTGTCTTTACTGATTCCTTAACCCATCTACAGTACAGCTCTTCAATGATGATACTTGGTTCAAAAGGACAGAAAATGAAAATATTAAGGGAGCTATAATGGAAGATATAAATCCTTATTCTCCTTCAGATTTAATATTTGATTTTTCCAATTATATCGTTTGTGTAAGTCATACAAGATGGGATGAAGGCAGAAGGATGGCAAACTGAGAGGAAGAAGTTAAAAGCAGGATTTTTCTGCACTCCTTTTTTATGGAAAATGTAAATAATTTAGAACTTGTTTACCAAAATTGCACTTTGTTTACTACTGTATGTTATTATGTGCACAAGATAGTGTTATATGCTATATCAATTTCTTATCAGTCCCTTTCTCCAAGTTCTAAATCCACTCAACAAGGCAGTCCAGATGACAATAGAGCCATGTAAGAGCATAAGAACACTTCAGGACAGGTTCCACACAGCACCCTCAGGACTTTAATAGTTAAACAAGTGCAAAAGACAATTGACATTCTCCTTTGAAAGCTGCCATGTGCCACTGACAGCTGAGATGATTTACAGGAGCCATCAGAAGCTTCAGCCTGTGCTTCTCAATGGTTCATTTTTATTCAAGAAAACAAAGTAAAATGGGTTGCACATGAGACTCTCCTGCTGTCTTACATCAGGAAATAATTGTGTTGAAATTGATCACGACCTTGTGCTGTTCTTCTCTAAATACCTCAGAACTATTTTTCTAAAGTAAACCAAATAAAAACAACCTATGCTCCCAACTATAAAGAACCTAATATCAATAACAAGTTTTCCTTTCCGCTAACAGCCAAAACATTACCACTCCCAGTCTGCTAATGTTAGCAAATTAAAACATCCAGCAGCATTTAAGCACTCAATATCAAGTGGAGATTCGACAGAGTCCACCAAGTCCTCCTTGCTAGGTAAAGACAAGACCTTTGAAAGAAATTTGATTGGTGATGTATTTCTCAGGTTTAGAGGGACATCATATTGCGCCCTAATGTATTACTTCAGTACATCATTTATATGCTTCTCCTACAGCATCAGTCATCACTAATGGCCTAAGACCTTTCCCATCTTTCATGCAGCGTTCATCAGAGCTGGCTCCTCTCGACATTTTTGTCCCTTTTTGACCAAGGTACCGATTGCCATCTAAATTCATTATCATCAAAACATGACAGCTGCAGAGTTAGCTGTTGAGAAGGAAGATTAGATTCCTAAGAGCAGAATTCTGTTCCTCATCTTTGGTTTCAGTGGGGAGCTGTGTGATGCTGCTTCCAGATTGCAGAGGTCTCCACCTCTCAGGCTGTTTCTGGTGTAGCAAGCAGCTGCTCTGAAACTCCACCAGCATGACTGGCTTGCAGCAACCTTTCCCTTTCAATCCAAAATGCAAGAAAACTTAATTTTAATGTACTCCATGTGCAAACCCATGATTGTTTTACTCTGGAGAAGTAAAAATGACTTACACTGCTAGTAACACAGGTCTTTTCAGAAGAGGAATAGAAGGGCCTAGGTAAATCTCTGCTTCTTCCTTCTACAGCATGAAGACCAGCAGATGCCTTTCCAAGAGTGCTTTTGCATCTTCCACGGGATGTCTCCCTAAAAGTTGCCAGAATAAATTCTCTTCTGCCTCTTCCAAACTTTTCCCTAGTATAGGCCACAATTTTATCCCAAAAAAAGTCTCCAACCTGTTTTTGACTGCAATAATGTAAAATGGAAAGGACAGCTTACTAAATTCTCATTTCAATCTTGCTGATATTTCTCAAAGCAGGGCGTAGCTATTCAGCAAGATTTTCCAAGCAAAATTTACTTCATTTTGCCAGTATCTGTCCTATGCTGCAACCCAAAGAGTAACGCCACCATTCTGGTGTAACTGACGTGATACAGAATAGATGGTCATTATAAATCACAATGTCCTAATGAAGGATAAAAAGAAAAGGAACATTTCTCTGGTGCACACAATTCACAGCACGTTTACATTGGCATTTTTCAAGAGCTGAAAAGGTGTATGAATAGAGCGTGAGAAAGAAGAAGCGAAATAAAGAACTGTGTGACATACTCACACAGGATGTCTGTTCCGAGAGCAGGCAAATTTCTGAAAATTTTTAAAAGGTCACAGTTACTCAAGTTTACACTGAAGACTTCACGTTTTTTCCCCTCTTCCTTGCTGATCTTAATGTATCCTCCTCCTTTGTGATTTCACACCATGTCTAAGCTACTTACTAATCTTAGACTTGTTGTTACTATTTGAGAATTATGTATACTTATGATGCAATGTATTAGTGTAAGAATTAATAATAATTTACTTCAGGTTTTAAATTAGTGTGACTACTGACACGACATATGGTGCAGAACATAGCAAAATAATACTACTAATAATAGAAATAACAAGGCATGTAACTGTCCATAAATTTTGAGGAAGCTGCATCTATTTTAGGGTAACTTACTGTTTTTTACCAGGATGAGCATGATAGGAGACCTCCTATGAGTATGTGAACTTTGAGGTCTGCAGAACCTTTATTTCCATGTAATTGTTTTATTTCTTTCCTCCTGTTCCATTTTGAAGGCTTTATTGTCACCAGTACTCCAGATCAAATTCAATAATGTAAATTCTTAATTTTACCAACTCCTGAAAGGTCATTTAAATCCCCAGTCTCACCCTGACTTTCCTGGGAATCCCATGGAAGGGAGCCTTGGCAACTGACAATTTGGGTGAGAGCATTAAATAATGTAGGAAAATAAAGACACTGTGTTTCCTGGAAAAGGAACAGTATCTCACTGGACCCTTACAACACGTGGCACACTTCTCCAAACTTGCACCATGCCATCTCTCTTCTGGAAGGAAATTTCGCAGCAGGCATGCTGACCCTGCTGTTAAGCCACCTCAGCAGCCTCAGGCAGTTTTTTTTCTTCTCTGAGAAAGCTGAAAGCAGCAGACACATCCCCACAACCCCATACATGCAATGAGTCTGGCTGCTTGACCTTCATCCTTTTAAGACAGGGAACCTCCACATCAGTAATCACAACCACCAAAGAGCACCATGCAGCAGTTACTGCTCTTCTCTAGGCTTCAAACTTTTGTTTTTAATTATTATTATTTTTTCTGCTAAAATAACTATTTACTGCTGGTGAAAGATGAGCAAGTTGATAACAAGACTGCAAAATAAAACTTCATTTAAAGTCTGAGTGACCAAAGCAGCAAGTACTGGTATCTTCTGAAAACTTAATCGAGGCTGCCAAAATGGTTACATACATAGCAAGAGCTGAAAGTAAATCCAAGTCTGTGGTCCTAAAGAGTAAGTGTAATCACTATTTTATCTCCATTTAAGTGATACATTAGGACAGAACGAACACCACTGTAATCCTAGCTGCACAAACAGATATTTAACAGTGGTAGCATTTTATGCAAACTACTGATTAAGCTACTAAGAAAGTGCCAAAAAATGTAGCAAAGTAATTAAATAATGGACAAAGCCTGAATTTTATTATAAGCTTTCCAAACCACAAAAACTATGCCAAAAGATAGTATGAATTCAGTATTGTTTGAAATTCTTTGGCAGCGTGGATTCTAGAAGTCCTGTATTCTGATCCACTCTTTATTACTCATCCACAAAACATCTAGCAATTTTTATTACAAGTCCCATCCATTACAGTATTAAACTAAAATTCAATATACACTGCAAGGTCATGATCCCACTGGTGATGAAAATCTGTGTCTGCTACAGCCTGCTTCATTTAAGGCTTAAATCTCTTGACCTACTAAAAAAACGAGACTCACAGAAGGCACGCTCAGATGTCAGGAACAGTAGACTCAGCATCAGAGCAGAAAGTTTACCTGCTATCTCCAAACAGTTTAACTGCAAATCAGACTCTATTTATGAAGCCCTTCTGATGTTAGTATTCTGGAAGAAGATCCCTGTGGTTATCTGATGTCACAGTTGAAATTAGTCCTTTGGATCAAATAATGACAACAAATAAATATCTAAGCCAAGCTGCATGCACGTTGTACCTGCCCCTGGCTACAGTAATTCTGTAATCTTTGGAATCACTCCAATTTTACTCAGTATTTGCTAAGTTGAGTTGTACTTTAGACTTTGTAGTACTGCACCGGCAAATGTAATAACTCGAATAGTGCTATTTTGCAGAAGGTAAATAGCACATCTGGGCTGAACATACTAAGGATGAGGTCAGAGTGACATAGGCCAGCATGTAACCTTACTGAATTACAGAGGACCTTATATTCTTAACACTTGGAAACAGTTAGGTATTTATATAAAAAACCCACATGATTCTTAAATGTTTTCACAGCTATAGTTCACTCCTCTTTCCTTTGTTATTTTCCTTCCTCCCATCTTATTGTTTTCTTGTTTAGCATCTGAAATTGAGTGATTGCTTCATCTCGGAAGCAGTGTGATACTTAAAATTGTTTACATTTTAATTCTGGAGCAAGCAGCCAGGATTTGTCAAACAAATAATATAAGCCATGTTTTCTTGATATATTGGGTTAATTAATACTAATTGTAGCACTCTTGTTATCTCACCAGCCTTGTCTCTTGCCACATATTGTCCAGATAAGGACTTCAGTGAGATAACAAATCTAGACCAGTTACATCACCCATCAGAAGGTAGAAAATTGCACAAAAACTGTCTAGTTATTGCCTAGCAACAGCATAGTATTGCCTTAGTATTCTGATTTGCCAAGGCAGTTCTTTTTCAGAGCAATAAGCCAAGAAGATGAAGGAAATGCAGTATGGACATCCTCCCAGCTCTATGCTCTACAGTCAGAAACAGGTTGATCATGTTGAACAGAAATCCTGAAGGTTTTCTCTACCTGTCTATCTGGGCTGAATTCTCACTGAACTTGAGATAAAATACATAAGGACAAATAATACAAATTCTCTGGGATATTTTCCTTTCCTGTCTGCACAGGAAGATGTCCTCTCTTCCTTATTTCACCCATGACTCTCCCGATGGAGGCATTGGAGCAGGCTAATAAAAGGCTGGGCCTTCCCAGTCTCTACCATCTCCAAAACTCATGAGATGGAAGTCAGTTGTACCTTCATATTTAGTGACATCTTTACTGTTAGCTACACAATTTCCCCCTCCCCAGTATGCAGAATTACTTTCAAGTCATCCTTCTTCAACAAGATACCTGCTTGTGAAAAGTTATCAGAAATAAGGGTTCCTAATCTGGTCTGATGAACTAAACTAGGATAGTCAAAACCAGAATTAGACTTCAAGCAAGGACACTGGGGATTTGTAAACCACACAGAGAATATAAGGACACTCCTTGGAAAGCACAGCCACTGTCAGTTACGTTGTTCTTGCTGTGAAAACAATGGTAGAGGCTATTCCAGAAATTAAAATAGTGTGTGCATACCAAAGAGTAGAAGACACATTTTATAAATGGAGACTAGAGAAAAGCATTTTCAAACACTTAGGGACTATATGTGACACTGCCATTGTTAGGGATGGGAGCTGAGCCAAAATGGTTACACTCAAAGAGAAGAGACAGTTTGGAACTGTTAAATGGAAATATTTTGTACAAAACGTGTAATTAAATTGTGGAACACTCTTTCATTGTAAAATACTGAGTCTAATAGCTTAGGAGGATGTAAAAAATACCTAGATATTGCAGACATAAAGACACATGCAATGTATCATACTACATTACTCTAAAATAGTGTGTTAGTCCATGTTGGTAGCCCAGAAAAATACATCTTCCTGTTCAAGGCACGGTGTTATCAACCCCTGGCATGTATATTAAAATTCCTCCCTAGAAGTACATGTCCAAAATTGGCAAAGCAGAAAAGAAATTATGAGAGAGCCTGGTTTTTAACACTTCAGGGAATGGTGTAACACTGATCTGATATGCAAAGCTGAGCCTTATGTTCCCATTAAAAAGATGTGTTTTCCAAAGAAAGAAAAGGAAATTAAGAAAAGCACATAGCAAGTTAATTCACAGCTCATTGATGAAATCCTTGATCTAGTGAGGATAAAGTGATTGAATCATCTGCTATATCTAAACCATTAATGAGCAAAACCATATGACTTGTAGATGGTTTAAAGCTGAGATGGTATTACAGGAAGGAGCAGGTAGACAGGTGATGAGTACTGAATATACTTTTAGTCCACAGAAATAAGGGATGGGATGAAAATAACAAAAATCCCAAGGCAGGAACTTAGAAAAATTATCTGGCAGCACATAATTTTTTGAAGAGAGACAAAAAATATACAAAGTATAGGAAGGCAGGGAAAGTTCAATTTCTCTTACAGAAAGAACACAAAGCTTGCCCTTGTCTCATACCAACAGCAGCATACTGACACCTCAGTATTTTGGAAGTGGCTACTACAAACAATGAGCAGCTCTACCAAACAATGAGCAACTGAAGTACCTGCTTCCCCTTTTGCCTTTGTCTCTGTAAAAAACATCAAGGTTATTATCTTCTCTTTAGAGTTATTCTTTGTTTTGTCTTACACCAACATAATAATTTCCATGAAAAAAACCCTCAAAATAGCATATCTGAAGAAAGTACTAGCACTAGCAATCAAACTGCAGTAACACAAACTTTCACTGAGCAAAACACTTGGTCTGTCTCAAGCATTGGAGTCGTTATCATTTCTCTACAAAGACATCAAAAAGCTGTTAATTTAACAATAACTTCAAATTCAAAAAGGTCTTGTTATCAAATTTTTACTGTATTTCACAAAGTCTGTTAAAATTGGCTTTCCTGGGATTCTGCACATGCGGAAGAGTAAACAATAAAATTAATGTAATCTCAAGAGATTTCACGTATGAGTCTTCTCTGAACACATTCGGTGATATGTTGTGAAAGTGCAGAAGACCACAGGAAAGCCCAGATCATTGGTGACATCAGTGTAAATGTTCTCTCTCTCTACTGAAAGACATAACATTGACCTTAAAAATTTTATTAAGACCCTCCAGAACTTCAACAGCAAAAAGGAGGTTTGAAACGCGTGAAAGAAATGTCAGTGTTGACACATGAGTTGTGCTTTTTACTTGCTAGTATTTTAAGCTATCTGCTTTACAACTAAACTTGCTCTGATTCTGAGAGTTAGGGGCTGATTTACTACAACTTTGCACCTTGTGCAGCCAAAATCCTTGGCAAAGTATGAAATGAGTGTTCTCACATCAGATTGGGAAATTTCCACACTCACTCTGCACTAACAAAAAGCTTCTACATTAGATGAAAGGCAGTGGCTAATATGATCCCAATAGCTGTATAAAAATTGTCGTACTATGAGTGAACTCTGATTTCAATAAAGAATAATTCCGCTTACTGTAATACCATGCTTTTTGTTTACAGTTACCAGGTTTTAAAATCAGCCAGCATTGCCTTAGGTGACTACCGCGATTACAGCTGTAGTTCACATACAGCAAATATTATTTCATGATTTAAGACAACAGGAGAGCTTAATAAGCCACCCACTTTGTTTTGTTTTCTTGAATAAAAGTGAACTGTTGAAAAGAGATAGAATTTCCTTAAAGGCTTTTGTGGCTTTAGAAAACAAGATATATGCGGCATAACAAAAATACTCATTAGATTGTGTTAAGAGAAAAAAGTGCAAAAATAACAGACTTTACAAAAGGAAGATTTTAGAGAAGTGAGTTTAAGAAAATTAATGTGAATTAAATAGAACCCAGAAAAATCAAATGTAGCAAAGGAAGGCTATTACTAGCTATGCTTGTTCCAATAAAACACCTACAGGATGTATCACAAACGAGAACAGGAGCTGGTGTGCAGAAGCAAAGGATGAGGAAAACAGTATCAAGGATAAAATGACAGCATTAAAAGGTAGAAAGAATCTAGAATACAGGAGGATTATGCAAATTGTAACAAGAGCCTGAGGCAATCAAAAATACTTGAGAAAGCCAAACTGAAAAATGAGCATCAAATAGTGCAAAGCATCTCAACTAATACCAAAAGATATTTTAAGCATAATTATACACGAAGCAACTGACAGGAGAAAAAGGTGATGGAGTGTAAAGGAACAGGAAGGCTATACAGCAATTATTCCTGTGCCTATCCTTAAAGTTGAAGAGGGCAGACTAAGACTTAACACACAGAAATGACGGCAAGGAATTAAAAGAAAAAGCGATAATACTCAAACTGACAATTAACTGAATTGTTGTTCTTAAAACTGGTGAGAGACCGGAGCTGAGCAATGCTCATCTAAAAGTATTACATGAAGTAAGTATAGAAATCAAAGAAGGTGTAATGGAAATTCATATTTAGTACCATCATTTCAAGAGACTGGCATGGGGCCAAGCAGACACACAGCAAGAAATTACCAGTCAGTTCATTTCCCATTAGTTGTCGAGCAAGTCTTAGACAACCATTAAAAGGATCACACTGGGGCTGGGGAGGAGGGGAACATGAAAATTCAGCATAATCAAGGACAGCTAATACTGTTTCAGGTCATGCCTCAGTAACTCGGATTTCACTGAGCCTATTACTGCCAAGCCTGGCAAAGGGGTGCAGTAAATGTCAAAGATGTTAGTTATTTAGATTGTCAGAAAACATTTGACAAAGCTCCACATCTAGGAGGAACTCATCAGTGCTATGAACTAGCAGACAATAAGCTTTAATGTGTCAGCAAGTTCTAAAATTTGGTTATTAAACATGCAGTGCCACCGCAGAGTTCAAGTTTTCAGAAACCAACAGAAGAGCAGGCAAAGAAAAAACAACACCAGGCCAGGAGCAACTAAAAGGTTTCAGAGCAGCTCTGCCTTATAGGGATGAGGAGCTCTCTGCCAAGTCACCCTCCAGGGCAATTTAGACACAGGGTAATTAGAGCTGCATCATCTTGACAAGTGGATCCAATTAGTTACGACCAGGATGCAGAGGTGAGAAGAGGACCCTGGGGATCACAGTGGTCCCGGAGGGAAGGAATTCAGGTTGAGTTTTCCACTGTTGCTGCGTGTCAGACCTGCCCCTTCCACCTGGATGGAGGCACATCCTGACACCCTCCCAACAACCACCATGGGCCCACATGCTCCTGCCCTTGCAGGAAGGTTTGGGCAAGTGCCCTTCTTGAGAATGGGAGAACAGGTTTGTTCTGTTCATTTTTAGACTGTGCTAAATGAGGACTGTTTGCAGCTTTGTGTGCTGCAAACACCTGTTGGCTCCCCATCCCTTTTTGCTGTACTGTTGCAGTCACCCAAGAAAAGGACCTCATCGAGTTACTGAGCAGAAAACCTGTTTTTCTCTTCACAAAAGGCTTTTATGCATGACTATCTGCACGATCACAATGAATAAGGATATTTAAAGCCCTTCCTTGAGTTTAACAAAGCCCCAGGAAGGCAAATCCTGCCAGAGGACTCCAAGGCACCTCCTGCTTTGCGCAGAAGCCGCTCCTGGGGCTGTGTGAGGGAAGCAGCACTCTGCGGTGGCCTTTTAGCTGTGCCCTTGCTTGTCTCATCCCAGGCAGCTCGAAGGCTGCATGTTTTATTCCTTATGCCCACGCACAGTCTCTGCGGCTGCAATTGTGAAGCTGTGGGGTGAGGGACCATGCATGAGTCACGCTGCGGTGCAGAAAGGGATGTCAACAGAACAGGGGAAAAAAAAAAAAGGAAAAAAAAGTCACATAGTCCCTGCCTGTGCCCTCCCCACCTCCACGCAGCAAGGAGCAGGCTGGGGTCTGACGGGCCTTTCGGCACTCTCGTCCTCCCTGCTCACTTGGCTCAAATGCTGCATAACATGATCCTTCCCAGTCCAGCTGCCAGACATTGTACAGGGAGCCGATGCAGGGCTGTAGGGAGAAGCGGGAGGGAGATGCACTGTGTACCAGCCAGCCAGTGGGAAGAGGCAGAGGGGAAGATGGGAGACACAC
This sequence comes from Aegotheles bennettii, assembly GCA_013398125.1. Taxonomy (NCBI): domain Eukaryota; kingdom Metazoa; phylum Chordata; class Aves; order Caprimulgiformes; family Aegothelidae; genus Aegotheles; species Aegotheles bennettii. The sequence goes on from VZRW01013250.1 coordinate 1,779,284, forward strand.
TGTGTTGGAGACAGCTGGGAGAGCCCATGCCTTCCAGGGATGGGGATCAAAGAAGATGGGGGCTAAGTAAGGGAGCTGGCAAACCCTCTCCAGAAAAAATAACAGAATGGGCAAAGAAAAATAGCTTTGTCTTCAACAGGACTATGCATCAGCTTAAAAATACATGTCTGCTTAAAAGACGGGTTGGATCCTTCGTTCATGCTAGTGGAATTGCAATGTTCCTTCCACGTCATGCAAGAGAATGAGATATTATTTCAGTCTTTGGTCTTCTCCACTCAGCAATTTCTGACACCCACCTTGGGCAAGGATTGAACTCTACTGCTGCATAGGGCTTCCACATGTCTAGTTTGTGACTGGTATTTAGGAGTTAATATTTCTATATACAGGTTAATGTGCCTTGTGGATGGATCCTGCTTATGACTAGATGTGATCACCGGTTGCACTGGAATAGTGGAAAGATTACTCTGTTTGGAAAGATAGAATTGAAGAAAATACCCAGCTACCACCGAGATAGTCTCCAAGATTGTTGTATTTATTATTATTGAGGAACCATCCTTGTGGAAAGAACTGCAAAATAGACTCCAAAGAGTAGCAGAAGTTAAATTTGAAGAAAATTTTAAATACTTCCCTGTTGACCAAGATGGGAAATGAAAGTAAGACACAACACTGTTTAAAGAAACTAGGATGGCCAGATCTTCAGCTGGGGTCAGTTTATGTAATTCCTTTGATTTCCCCCAAGTAAAGCAGTTTACAGAAGCCAAGCCCCTTGCGTCATCTCTTTAAGATGTAGCCTGATTTGATGAGATGTTTTCCTAAACTCAGCTCAACTGCTAAGAAACAGTAACGTGCAATTTGTAGTGAATCAGGCTTGCAGTCTGTGTTAAGGTCTTCTAATTTTTTTTTTTTATTATTTTTCCTAAAAGGGCAAGTGAATAATTCAAATCCCATGACAGGTTTATGGCAGAAAGAAATCTTAGTATTTGCATCATAAAACTTCTTTTTTTCTTGGAATCTGGTAAAGTACTATAGAAGAGTATTAGAAGAGTATTTAAGTAATTTCTTTGGCTGAATTAAATAGAGAGAAAAAGTATGTTGATTTATATACGGGCAGATTCTTTCCACTTCATTTTGTTCAGAATACAATGAAGTGAAAAGAGGAATTAATAAAACAGGGTTAAATCAAAACAACCCCCTTCCACAACACTTTACAAATTCCAAGATTTGCTTTTCCAAGATATACTCTTTTATCACCAAAGTGGTTTGTAACGGATTGTAGTAATAAAGTTATTTCACTGGAATGATCTGGTTTACATAAGAATTCTTAAGCTTTTCTTTGCCTTTTCAAAGAATACATGAAAGCGAATTAGGAATTAGTTGCTAGGTTTAAAATAGTCGAGTGTGTTAAGAAAAATACAGATGTGTAATCCTGCAAATATATGATAATTTAACATAAATAATTCTTGAATTTTAATTAAAAGATTTGCAGGTTTGTGTTCTTTCTGCTGGCTTTTCTTTTTTAAAGCATGACTCAAAGATCACCCTACATATATCTGGCACATGTAGCCATATGGGTGATTTCAGTGCACACAGCTATTTACAGGCAAAATTTCAAATGTTTTGGGACCTTCTGAAGTCCCAAGATCTAATACACTTTGTCTTACATAGCCCTGACAGCCCTATAGCCTGGCCATCATCCTTATAACCAAGTGCTGGACATGTCAGAAAAATCTATTCATTTGCACAGGTCTTTAATTGGCCTGAGATAATCTTAAGAAATGAGGGGCTTATGTATCCTCACTTTGAGCAGAAGGTATAGATACTGAAGTATTGTTAGTCCTTGTCAAATTGTGTGTGTGTCAGAGGGCAAGGGAGAAAAGAAGATGGATATTTTTTAATGTTCATAAGATCTGGATGCAATTTTTGACTGTAGAACAAAAGTGGTGCCTCATTCAGCAAGATGACAAAAGGTTATTTGGCACCTGGCATAAAATACACTTCTTACAAGAACCTGGCAGGAAAACCAAAATGATAATGAGTAAAATGCCAGCATCTGTGCAATAAAATCATTGATGCTGAATGTTAAACAATCATAAACAGAATACTAAACCTTCTAAGAACATTACTCCTCTTCTGTGAACACCCAAAAAATTAACCAAACCCAGGTTGACAGCTTCTCTGATACTAAGAAAGCAAACCTATTGTCCCAAGATCTTTAGCAGTACCTTTGTCCTAGGACATCAGGAAAACTGTAGGAAACATATACTGCTACTCATTAATGAATCACATGGCATGAAATTACATCAGTCCAGCTAATGGATATTGTTCTTTGCCAAATCTATGGCTTTAAATTTAATTATAGTTGAGCTTCATCAATCATACAGCAAAAAGAACATGGTGATGAAGACTTGAACTTCAAGCTCAGCCCTTAATCAACAGGCGTTTGCCTCATACTCATCTAATACACTCGCCCATAGAAACCATTTGGTAGAAAAAAAGTGTGGTCCTTGAAGCTTTATGATTAATAGCTCCATTAGAAGAATTCAGTTCTTGTTCTATAGATAGCTCCTCACCACAAATACAGATATAAAACACAATGTTTAGGCTCAGACCCAAGAGTTTTCTGATTTTATAATTACTTCATTGATGCTAAACCATGTCTCCTTGGGACTGTCCCTTTTGCTTGTTTCCCCACCATAGGAAAAGTGACTGGTATGGTTCTATATCTTTCATGGGATTGCAACGATTAACCTTTATAACACGTTTGGCAGACTAGGGGCTCCTGATATGAATGGGAAAAACTTCCATTCCCATCAGCAGTTTGGGTTAGCACTTTATAAAGAAAATCTCTTTATTGTGAAACATTCTTATTTCTATGTACAATTCACTTGGAGAAAAATTGTGTTTCTCTTCCTTCTCTCCCTTTATGTACCTTGCATGACAGTAAAGGAAATAGATTTTTTTTAAAAAGCTTAATAATAGCTGCATGTTATAATCTAAATACACAAAATACTTCCCAGCAGGTTATCAAGTCCAGTATCACATAAAGGGAAGGATAGGTTATCCTTAGACAAAGGCTGAGGAAAGGACTGTCCTCTTTCCTAGAAATCTCATCTGTGATTCAGCAGTGGTTCTAACAGCCATGGCCCTCAAACCTCTCCGAGCACTGAGTGGGCAAAGATGGAAAAATGCTCTTGAAGTGACCTGTGTCTGCCTCTTCCCCATTCAACACCCACCAATGTTCCTATTCCTGCTACTCTCATCATCTGCCTACAGAGGAGAGAAACAATATGCAACATTTCCTGACTAAATATATATATATCCACAGAAATTTACATGTTGCCTAAATGCAGGTGAACCAAGCACGCGATCCTATTATCCAGCACTCAACCAACGTTTCTACTGACCACAGCTGACTTGCTCAAGCAAGCCTAGGATTCACTGCAGGAACACTCCAACACGCCACCGCTTTCAGTAAAATGTTTATCTTCTAAGTGATGGGTCTTTTGATATTACTCCACTTCTTGTGTATAATTATACACATATTACCTTGATTTTTCATAATTACGTACTAAACTGAGAAGTGTCCACTTCCCCACACTTAAACAGTGGGGAAAAATTAGTGAGAAGAGTGGTTTTGTTTTCAAAAGATATTTGTATTAAAACAGCATGTAATAACAACAACAAAATGGGCTCTTTAGTAAAAGCAATCACTAGATCATTATGATTTCAGAAGTAACACTCATCAGCTGGGAGCTAGAAAAGTTTAAACAAGCAGTACCTGTGGATGTCACTTCTGTAAAACTTCTTACCGAGATGACTGCATTGTATCTACAACACTAATTAGTACCTCACATGCCTACTATGAATTTAAAAGTGTTAATTAAGCCTCACTATTTTTCCTGAAAAATAAGGGATAATAGTTTCTTTACAGTAAGAGAAAGTAAGATTTAGAAGCTACGCTGGGACTGCCTTAGGGCAGGCAGGTCTAAGAAGGGGTCAAAGCACGCTGTATTCTCAGACCATCTCTTCTAACATCCAACCTGCCAGCAAGTGGCTGACCACAGATCACCACCTCCAAATCTCACACTGTACTACATAAGAAAAGAGATCATTGTTCAGGTGGTCTTTGCTGCCTGACCCCATTTGGCAGGAATATCACCAAAATCCTGATTCTTCCCATCTACCAAGCCACAGGGGTTGCCCAGAGCCCAACCCTCAGCATGTGCTTGTGTCTAAATAATCTGAACAAAAGGCAAATTTGGGTTGGGTATAGGAATAGCCAGGGATAAATTAACAGGTACCCAAAATCACAGTTTAAAAAAAACAAGGATCACAGTTAGAAATTACACTTTTAGATCCAGAGTGACCCCACTCTACAACATTGTGCTGAATGCAACAGTGATGGTTGGTAAGCAAGGACTGAGCAAACCTCAGATAACTTCCTTTTATATGGCTGCCTTATGTTTAGAGCAGACAGAGCACACTGAAATTTATTCATAAAAATATTGTTTTAAACACTAACCTATGACTGCCTCTGGAATGCCGATACATTTAAGAAGGGGGGGAGAAAACCAACAAGCATCATGTAAGCTGCAGAAGATCAAAAGAAACCAAGAGCTCAATTAATTTCATCCATTTTTAGAAGTAATTGTCTTTGCACCTTACCCAAAATTTAATGAGCATTGCTTCTCTAGCATGTAAAAAAGCTTTGTTCTTTTGACTTAATTGATTTGTAAACGCAGTAGGAGAAGTGTATCTGAAGTTCAGTAACCTTGATAGTTGAAAGAAATGGAGCATTCAGTGGGTGTAATACACAAGACGACTGCAAACCCTGGAAATGTAACTATGAAATTGATTTCCTGTTCACTGAAACTCACAGGCAGTATATGTGTGCTTTGCAGCTTCAGTTGTGTTCCTTAAATACTCAAACTCTTCTCATAATTATTATTTCAAATCTCTTGTCTCCCCTCTGGTGACATAGCTCTTCATTCTCCAGGACTTCACAGAATATACTGGTTTCCAGTGACAGAAAAACAATCAGGATTGAATGGCTGGCAAAAAAGTTTCCCACAGAAAGGCAGATCTAGTATCTTTTGGGTAACAGAACACCAAAACTAGCCAGAATTGTCTACATTACATCACAGAGGACCAGTTTTAATGTGGTCAAAGGATTACGGGTTCAACGCATCAGAAACACTGAGCCAAGGCAGCAGAGGAAAGAAAGGAAAGGCTGTGGCTGCTGTCTAAGACAAAGAAGAAAATGATTTTCAGTTAATATCTTAAGCCTGGAAGAAGCCAGGTTTCCATTTCATTTTTGCCACTTAAGGAAAGATTTAGCTCAGTATTGTTCAGTATGTAAATTCTAGTTACAGTCTAATGAGATTCCTATAAAATATCCTATTAACACTAAAGGCTCTGTTCTAAGATTGTACTTACATATGTTGCTTATCTTTTTCTCATCAGGGTTCTTTCATGCTCCTGGATGAGTTTCTCAGCTGGATCATTGTAAAGTACACAAATTATGGGATTGCTTACCTGTACTTCTAGGAGATTAGCTCACACATTCTACCACCACCCACCTAGACTCTGTAGCCATATGGAAACACCTTGATGAGCCAACGTACAAATCCACTTAAGATACATCAGTGACCCAAATATAAAATGCAGACATGCTATCACTTATAATGTTGGTATAAACATCACCTCCTTGCCTCTCCACTAAATTCTGCAACATCAAAGCCAGGGGATCTCTTGGGATAGTTTACAGTGAGGCCAGGGAATAACATAACCATCTCGTCTCTGCACAGCTTTCAGACAAGAGATGTGTTGTGATACGAGACTTCAAAATGAGCCTGATGTCCCTGGAGAGAAGTTAGAATTACAACATGCAATGCTTCATTACCATGTGTATCACTATAATGAGAAGGTAGTTATCTCACTGAACTTGCATTATGCAGAATTATATATGCACCATGTAGATGTGGTGTTAGTGCTACTGTATGCGGCTCGGAGGATTGGACTGGACACATGCAGAGTTTAGGTATTTATTTTCTTTCCTGATTCACTTTTACCAGAATTTGTACCTTAAGCAGAAATAGGAAGCAATTTTGAATCATGATTACTGAATTTAACTACAACAGTTTCCGTTTTAGAAATTTAAATGTGATCATTTTAATGCAATATTATGATTAGCAATGTTGAAATATAATGTTAAAATATAAAAGTCTGATAATCTATTAAAATCCTTTAAATGTTCATTTTAAAATATACCGAGCCAATAGTGCCTCACAAATCTTAACGAGCTGAAGAATATCTTCTCATTTGGATTAATTCCTTGACTGTTGGAAAAATGGCTATGAGCTGAAAAGCCAGCAGGTTTCCTCTTCCAGTCTATCACAAGAAACTAGTAGGAAAAATATGTGATCTATTAATTCAAAAATTTTGAAGAAGTGAATCCAGAATATCAGGTAGTCAGGGGTTCCTGCTGTCCTTGTTAGGTGTTCAAAGCCTTTGTGAAGTTCACTTCCTACAGATTTAGTCTGATTTGGGTCTTCTGACTAAGCACATATGTCCTTTCCAAATACCAAAATATCTTGGAAATTCTGTCAAATGATGACAAAAAAAATCTAATTATAACCAAAATTAATTAAAATTTCCTTTTTCAGTAAAAGTGTTGTCATCCAAAATAAATTTACAACATTTCCCAAATGATGGTGGCCCTTAGTTTCTCTAACTCAGTACGAGACACAAACTGGCAAGAGAAATGGATAGCAGCTACACCAAAAAATGATGGTTCTGGAATGCAACTGTTTCCCCAAGTACTTAGTACTCATTAATCCTAAAAATCAAGGCTAATTAATATATGATCTATAAATTTTCCAAATGCAATATATTAATTTTCCAGTTATGTTTAATCTTTTGGTGGAATTCTGTGCCTTGCTACAACTTTTACTGTGTTTCATGTGGTCAAGGTAGATTAAAAAATTGCTGCCTTCTGTATTTTAAAGCTAGAAGAAAACTGTATATATATATATACACACACACACATATGTGTGTATATATATATGAATAAATTAAATTCACCTAACAGTGAGGTCTAATAGGCTGTGAAATAATCTTCCAAGAAAATGGTAGACTTAAAATGAAACTGGAAAAAGCATAAGTAGCCTAAAACAGAGGGATGATCCTGAAAGAGATATACAGGATGAATTAAGACATCCTTTTTATCTCTATATTCAAGTAAAATTATCAGTGAGACTATAAAATTCAATAATTCTGCACACAAATGTCATGTCACATGCAATATAATGCTTTAATCCTATTATGTCTGAAATTTAATTGCAGTTTTTCAGAGAAATGGAGGGAGGGAGAGCCCTTGGTGTACATACAGATTAGATCCAGTCTCCATTCAAACAAAGCAGCAAATAAATAGGCCATTCAGGTCTCAGTTTAACAACCCACATTAAAAGATAGGCATGTTTTCACTTGGAGCTCCAAAGAGTGATTCCGGCTTTTTAAATGCAAAAAAGATGTCCCTGGTTACCACTACAGATGAAATGAAATAAAAAAAAATGAAATTAATACTTGGGAAATAGTAGGTTTGATTTCTGTCTCTCTGTAAGGCAATTTTCATTTCATGCATATCCAATTAATATGTTCCATTTCCAATATGTGGATATGTTGTTCTACTGTAGCTGAAATTTTCTTTCAGTCGTACGTCTACGAAAGAAAAGAAAGTTCCAGTATGTATGGGGGCATGTGCCACTGCTAAAAACTGCCAGACTTTCATTAACATCATTGCAGTAATAACAGAATACAGCAGCTGAGGATCAGCCCCATGAACTTGTGTTCAGACTCAGCAGAAAGAAAAGGAATAGTCACCACATCTGGATGCCTGATCTACTTTAATGCTAAGCTTCAGCTCAGGATTTGTCTGCAACTTTGAGTTTGCAGTGATTCTAGCATGAAGGATCCTGGCTGATTTCTAAGCACTACTGCAATAAGCAAGCTTTACAATAAAATTAGTTCATTTTGTCTTTTAATGCTCGTAAATGTGATTTTGTTTCTGTGGAGGTAGGGTAGCAGGACACTACACGGCATCAGCACAAGACTGGGTACCCACTCATAGATAGCTATAGACATCTCAGGGCCTTGGCAGTGTTGTTTAAGTATTCTTAATTCAGAAATTTAAAATATCTCCGTATGGAGTCTTTGCCTATTTGGGCACCCCAGAAAGAGAGAAGATAAGGAAGAAGTTGCTCAAGCCCTGTGTAAGGCAACTCAAGTTTTCCATTAAGATTTTTGTGACATCTACGGTTCACAACCATAACAAATGCTGAGGCACCATATAGAGCATATCTGGCCTTACAAGGAATAAAAAATAGATGGGTTGCATACCAGCTTTCTGTTCAGTGGCGTCTTTCATTTTGCTATTACTCGTGCTCTTCTGAGACTAATCCATCTACTTTTTTCACAGAATCATAGAATCAGAGGTTGGAAGAGACCTTTAAGATCATTCAGTCCAACTGCCTACCTACCTTTTGTCCAGCTGTGTAAATTTTTAAATGGTTTAGTGTACTTTTCCACACCCATAGTCTGCCCATCTACAGTGAATGAGAAGTTTTCCCAGCAGTACAAGCAAGCTCTAGGGATAGAAATACTCACAGTACAACGATATAATGATATTAATAGCAAATCTGACTTTCACCATCCCTTTCTCGTTACCTTCCTACAAACAGATAACAGATTCATACCATGGAACAAGCAACATAGATCTCAGAAGTTTAAAAAATAATTTTAATTAACATTTAATGGAATACTTTGGTATAAGAACAGCCTAATAAATGCTCACTCTGAAAAACGTCTCCGCAGCCACTGCTATGGTATATGTTTTTTATAAATAAATACCAAGGTCCTTTACCTGAGATGATAACAGAAGAAAACAACGGAACCAGAATGAGATGGCAAACCGAGCACTTCCATAAAAAGGTTAGTGGCTAAAATCTACATCTAGGTGGTTATTACAGTCAAGAAACAGAATTTGCCAGAAACCTCAAAGCAGCACCATTCAAATAGCACTGAATTTCCAGAAAACTGCAACAGCCAACAAAATTATCTATTGGTCTTTTGAAGGCTATTTATTTACCTTAAATATTATAGAAATAGTTTTCCAAAGGATCAACAGCATTATAAAAATCACGTTAAATCAGCTAAAATATGTCAAACTTACAAAATCAGAAATCACAAGTTAATACGGTTGGTTATTCCAATAAGACCTGTATGGCTAAGGCCATTTCTTAACAATTGCCTGAAACTTATGGTAAAAGAGAGAAATCAGGACCTGTTGACACTCCCTTCTGGAAGGGAGCAACAATTTGAAACCAAATTGAGAAGGGACTTGGGATGCGCATGTTCATTTAGAATCAATATGGCACTGAGAATCCAGTGCACACTGAAGTCATCTGACTAGTTTCAAGGTGTACTCCAGTTTCTATTTATGGTACAGAAAACCCAGAATAAATCTGCAGCTATAGAAGACAACTGTTTGAAACCTATCTACAGGATGGACTCCTATTTTAAAACAAAGTAAAAGCTTCATCTTGAAAGCTTAACATCACAAAATACAGTTTTTATGGTATGCACACACGTTAGACTGCTACAAATAAACTTATTTTTTTAAAAAAAAAGCTGTTTAAAAAGTGTTTCAGGTATTTTAGCCATTATTTGTGAAAATGCAGTGCTTCCTAGCATCGTGGTTTATCAAACCTGAATCCTGCATTTTAAATGAAATGACCTGTAAAATTTGCTATCTCTGTGAACATGATATATTAAACGATTTCAGAGAGGAACATGTGAATCAATTAGATTCAGCAAAATAGGTTCTCAGCACCTCCATATTGTGGCTACACTGAGACAACGTACCAGAGAACAGTGCTGACTCGAACATTTTTGTAAACAAAGCACTCAACAGACCACCCCTGCTAGGAGATATATAACTTTATTGATACCTAAATGCCACAAAACCAAGGATGTTTAGATTAATTAGCTATGTTGCCCACAAACAACAATAGTTCTTTAGTTTTTTGCAAACAACTTTAAGATAAAATTTCATTCCTATACGTTTTCCCAAAGGAAAGCTTGACTATCATAAATTATTATATTGTTAAAAAGGTCTTGCATAAATCCGAATTATAACATTTCATGCTGCTCATCCTTTGGCTTCTATCCCAGTGCAGGGTCATGGCTCTGTGGTGAAAACACAGTGGGACAATAAAACTACCTGGAGATACTGAAATGCTCGTTGTACAGCAAGGAACTACACGACTTCTCCTTAAAAAAAAAATAAAATTACTTGAATTTACTGACGGAAGATTCCAGGGATTAAGTCCTCATCTACAGTGAATAGGACAAAGCTATCAAAGGCAATGGTATTATCACAATTCATACTGTGTGTTTGTATTTTTTATACTATTTTAATACTCTTCATAGTATTTTTATGTATATTATATATTGGAACACTATTTAGCAGATAGTAAAAATATTCATATACAGAGTACAGACTGTGTAGTGTAGCACTGTTGCTAAAGTAGAATTATGAATTGTTAAAACTTAACATATTCCATTCCACCACCAAAAGAACAGGCTAAAAATCCCACTCCACCAGGAGCATGACCATCGCCTTCGCTCTGTTGCCCATAGATTGCAAAGAGCTGTGAAGCATGGAGAAGTGACCTCCCACTGCTGGAGAACTACACCACCCTCCCTGTGGGTTTCAAGGCTGTTGGGCCACTGGTACCGCAATGGTACTTGATGGAAACATCTGCTGATGTGGCTTGGCCAGTACCTCAGAGGTTCAGGACCTTAGTGTAAGATAAAGATACAAACATTGTTCACAAAGAGAAGCAAAGGGCTGCTCCATACTCCTTAAGTAGGGCAGCCATCCTAATGCACACTTCTTGTTTTCCCCAGTTTGAGGGTATTATGCTTTCCCAAATGAGATCCATGCTCTATTGAGCACTTGTAAATGAAAGGAGATATAGACATGTATTATCTGTGTTGACACAAATCTATTATGAATAAGTATAAGGTACATTCACTCATAATCTGTTTATGGTGTTAGAGAAGAGAAACAGCGTAGAAGCAGCAGCCTACCCTTCCTCAGGGAAATCTCCTAGACAATAAACCGATTACTAATATTTTTTTAATTTGGCAGAGCTTTGTGAGCAGACACACAACCTTAAGTCCTGCTTGTGTTGAAGTTTCACTGACACAGTAATGGCATTATGTTGGTAAGCAGCTCTAAAAGCAATTAGCTAAAGTGCATGCTAGTACCACGCTGCTAGACACAGATCCAAGGTCAGCCTCCCTGAGAAGTCTGTTTCATGGTCACGTGTTGCTTCAGTACGTTCACCCAAGTTTCTTCCCTCTGCCTTGGAGCTGCCTGAGGTTTGGCTGGGGCCCCCTGTCTGTGCACCAGCTCAGGGTCCCAGCACAGTCAGTGATGGCTCCTGAATGTCTTAAGACTGGAAACGTATGCCTCTTCTCTCATCCTCCACACCACTTTCACCACGTCAGTGTCAGTTAGCTAATGAGATTCCACAACCATTCTGATCCAGGACACCCAATCCTACTGGTAGGCAGAGACTGTATCAGAGGAGGTAAACTGCACCAACAGAGAGAGGAGGGGAGAAAAGGAATGGGAGCAAGGCTTGTACAGATTCAGAACAAAGAGGGAAGATCTCTCCTTTAACAAAGGAAAGGAGGCTCTACTCCCTTATACACTCCCTTTAATTAAGCCATGAAGCACGCTCATTATGTTAAGCCATACTCTGAAAAACTGATCAGCTCTATATACAAGTCATCCTATTGCTATTGACACCCATCAGACTGGGAGACTGGGCCGAGATTTGATTTGGAAAAAGTTAATGGGGAGGGAAAGGGTTCAAATCCTTCCAACTGCTTGACGTAATCTGCAAGATGAAATTTCCAAATAGTACACATCAATATGGCTTTCACAAAGAGGAAAGGTTTTGCATGCAAAAAGCACTTGATTCACATGGCTCTATAGGGGGCTGTTATCTCCTGACATTTAACATTTGCTTCTTAATAGCAGCTGTAATAATTAAACAAGACTGACAGGTCAAGTAACTTGTCCAAATAATATCAGAGCAGACCCTCTGCTTTCTGTATTCGTAAGAGGAGCTCTGCTGGAGGCAATCATTTGTCATGATGGAAAGAATTAATTAACTGTGACCCGTTAACATTTCATCATCAAAATTATGCAAAAAATCTCCAAAATAACAGCTTATCTGATGATCCTGTGTGCTATCATTCCAAACTTGAGAACAAGGGTATTCCTTGTGATTGACAAAAGACATACTCAAGCCCTGAAGGGATTTAGTAAGGGTTAGTGTCTGTGATGCTGGCAAGTTAGAAAAACAACTCTGCGTAGGAGAAGAGGAAAGCTTGGATCTCAGCGAGGAATGACCATGACCAAAGATCAAACTGTGCATCCCATGACCTCACTACAGCCACTTTAGAGAAGCTGCTAAAATCCTGATGTCATAATACATACAATATTCTACAGTATAGCAGACACTATTTCTTATGGTTTCACAGCACTTTGAAATCCTTAAATAAGGGTTAACAATGAATATCAGATGGATGAGAATGCATTTAAAAATGAAAAAAAATCCACTGACTATTGAAGGACCACAGATGAGAACATGGATATGTTGCTATGGAAGAGTCAGAAACAATGAGAGCAAATGTAGAACTCAACCAGATTTCTGCATTACTACAACCCAAGTGGAACAGCATCAAATTTGAACTAGGACACTACTGTATGTTGGTAGAGCATTCCCAAAGAGCATGGGCATGAGTTCAGTAGCAACCCAAAAGAAGAAAATGCCAAGTAATGCTATCAAGCAGTATATTTCCATTTCTTTGGGTTATTTCACATAAGTATTGATTTGTCTCATTCTATTTGTCAGATAGAAAAAAAGAAGAATGAATGAGCTTAACTTGTAGGAGATCAAGAAGGTGTCAAGTTGCTAAAATATAATAATTCAAGGGTAAGCCAGGAATGTTATTTCTTTTTTAAAATAACAATAAAAACATGTTCTTACAGTAATTTATAACAGCTGCTTAATGAAAGGCAGAGAAAAATATATTCTGCAGTAAAATATAAACTGTAGAATGAAAAGGAAATTAATTATTTACTCATTTCTGTTACCACCCTCTGTCTCTAGAAGTGTAGCTTCTGTTGCCCGTCATCTTAATGTCAGCTCCCACATATAAATAATGATTTATAACGACGGCTACATGACATTTTCTACACTGGCAAACTAAGTGATGTATTTTTTAATTTATTAGTAGTTTTTATACAAGTGAGGGGGGAAATAGGAGGAAACAATTGTCTTGAGTTTTATTTCTAAACTTGGCACATGAAAAAGGAAAAATGTCTTCTACAAAATGTGAGGTTGCAAGTTACTAAGACTGAGAACGAGCATATAATTATGTTTAAGTCCTCAGGTAGTCACTTAATTGTCAGGTCAATTCCAGTCCTGTTGTAATGAGGAACATACAAAGAAAAAATTATGTCGAAACATTAAAAATATTTTAAACTGACCATCAGAGATAAGAAATGGAAGTGAGTTGTGAATTTTGATCTGAAGGTAATTCTTCACTGGATGATCTTTTTGATTAAGTCCTTTAAGCAAGAAATAACTTATTTCATAATGTGACATCTAGAAGACTATCCTTTACTCATAGAATAATAAAAACTTTAGAGTTCTCTACTAACGTGTCTAGCCACAGGAATATAAAGAAATTAATTACTATCAATGGAGACCATTCCACCAAAGGACCTAAATAAATAGCTATCATAAGTCATAGATTTTTTTTTGCATATGCAAAATACCTTAGAAAGCTGTATAAATTACCTCACAATCTGGTAGTAAAGGGACTATATAATTAAAGTGCTGCCATTATACCTTCAGTAATATTTCATATCTTGTCTTGGAATAAAGGAAAAATGTTTTTCTTATCAACCTGATGGACTTTGGCTAACACGCCACAGGGAGGTCACTCTCTTCTTTCTCTGAAACAGCTTACAAGGCTTGAAATTTCTCCTTGCCTCCTGCCAGAAACACACACTATTCTTACAAATGATTCATATTTCAGCAGCGTGCTGGAATCCTAATCAAGGTTCTTAGCCCCACCTCATTGGACTTCTACAGACGGAGGATATATCACATGAGCTGAGAGAGCAGCCATTTGGGGCTGACAAACCAGATTTGCAGGAACAAATACTGGTAATTTGCTGGGCAGGGCTTCATAATTTTTTTCCTTATATCACACTAGGCAAGTGACAAAGAACCTACCATAGAACATATGTTCCCTTTTCAATGACAGACAAAAGAGACAGATTGAGGAGAACTGGCAAGTAATGGGGAGAGAAAAAAATTAGTTGCATACTTCAGTTTACTGGGGTGGGAAATCTCCCAGCTGAAACACATTTCAGCACTGTATGGTCATACGCCTGCACTCCCATGCCTGTCTCTCTAATCTCTTAAATGCTCAGTTATGTAAAATTGTTCAGTTTTATAGTCTTCAAAGTAAGTTAAGTGTAAATCATAGAATGACTGTTTTCATAAACCCTAATCTTCCTGTATTTGTCAAGTTTCATACAGTATAGACCTACAGATTGTTTATGTTCATTTTTTCAAAGGCTGCTTTCATCAGTTAATCTAGTGTCACGCTTACATCTAGCTACAATTTTGGATTTGATCACATTTGGGTAATCTTTAACACTGTAAAATTCATAGCGATGCTGAAAGCACGCACAAGTCACTGTGAAGCTTGAAGTGCTTTATGCTTTATTAACCTCATTTGTCTTATTGAAATTCTGCTCCATTGACCAGTAAGGTACATAGCTCCGTCTGGCATGGCTGTGCCACTCAAGCTACCTGGGTCCTATTCATTAATGTATCATGCACCATTTCCAACCACACACACATAAAAACTTCAAGATCCACCCAAAGGGCCTACGTGCTCCAGCTTCACAATACCCAAAAGGCTTTGCATGGCAAAAAAATAACTCATTTTTAAACTGGAGCGCAGGTAAGCCAAATAAGAAGGGAAGTTTCCACTTAAAGTGTGGCTACTTCTAATTTCAAGAGACAAAATAAAGCTTATTACTAAAAAGCAAATTTAATTCAGCTGAACTCATGCATGCTTCCAGCACACATTCTTCCTAAAAAAAGTAGGTACTCTAATGACAAAATAAAACTATTTGGTATATTATGTTCAGCGACACTGTGTTTCCTACATTTACTGTGTCAACATTTGTTCCTTTTACTTTTAAATCCACAGATGATGAGACACACTTCTTGCTGAGCCTTGACATTTCCACCAATTTTGTGGTAAAAGCACACATTCAAAAGCCTGGGTACAGAAACTCACCCAAACTTGTCAGGGTTTCCGATTTTTAATGGATTTCCCATTAATTAGGAAATACATCTTTATTTTCTACACTACAATTAGTATGATTCTCTATGGATTTTTTTTAAAGCTTAAGATGACTATCAATGCCCACTAAATCACCAAACTGATGATTTTGGCTAGAATCTGGTATCATGAGCCAACAGCTGCCTTCGTTTACAAAAAAGGTCTATTCACTAGAACTGCACTGAAAAGCTGAATGGGATTGAAGGGATAAAAAGAATAATTTGATTCTGTATTGGGAGATGATTTTTCAGGCTTTCAGTTATTCCATGCCCCGATTAGATGAAATCCTGGAATGCAGCATCCAGTACAAGTCAAGCCTGTATTCAGGAAGAGTTGCTAATTGTTTGCTTTTTCTATGGCAATGACAGAAAAAAAAACAAACCTTCTAGGAAAGGAAGGCTAGGAAGTGGTGTTCTCCCTGTGGGATTTTCTATTTTAATAATATACCTAAAAGACTGTCTATCTCTCCCTAACTCCACACCCTCCTCCCTGCTCAAAGCAAAACAAAGAAGCAAAAATACAAGAGTGAATAATTTTTTCTAGCATTAAGCAGCATTAACACAAAAGCTGGGATGGGGTCTGCGTAGGTGAAGAATAAGGATAACCTTTTTTAAAAGTTGTACTATATTAAGCTCCTTTTATCTTCACTGCTTCACAGCTCCACAGCAATGCCTTGCTCGTGTCTCAAGGGACTAGATTCTCTCATCCTTCACCATACAGTCAGTACCTGCTCTGCATCAAACCACAGATACTTACGGAACATTATTCATCAACATGGGAGCAACCTTTCACTGGTGACAGGATCAAGAGCAAAGTAAAAGTGCTCGCTAAACCAGTAAGCACTTCTAGTAACTAATAACTCATCAACACCTGAGAATATATACCTACATAACAGCCACTGCAGAATGCATCTTGGCCAAACACGAGACCATCATGATCACCACTATAGCTTCATTTGCATATATATACACAGCAGCCTTAAATCCAAAGAAAGAGCTTTATGATCAAAGAGAGAGCTGAAATGTCTTTCCAGCTTTGAAACACTAGAAAAGGTATTAAGGCTTGTCAGTGTGATGGGCATCATACCAGGAAGGAGTAGAGAGATGGCTACATGGGTGGCAAGGTATGAGTTGCCCACACAAATTACAAAATGATGTTGTCTTAGGTGCTTCAGAATGGACTAGTTGCAGTACCTTCATTTCACCTGTTTTGCAGATTATTTGTTGCCTCGAAGGCTGAATTCCCCTGACCTAACACTGTCCCCACTCCTTCCTCATGAAGCAGTCGAAGACATAAGATTTGAAGGCTAAAATAAGGAACACCAAGGCTGCTCCCTAAAGAGTGCTGTGCTTTGACTACAATATTCTATTTCTTCAGCCTAAATTTATGCTGTATAGTCTTACTTTCATAGTGCTACACTGAATAACTTATGAGTTGCAGATTTGGGTAAGAAAGATGAGAATTTATTAAAGAGGAAATTATGTAAGGGTATCAGCTGATATATAACTGGGTTTTAGTCATTGTGCAAGGATTAAGTGTGTATATCTGTGTGCGTGCCTGCTATAAAAATGTTTTCAGTTTTTTGTGTACCATAATTTTGATGCTATGAGCAGTAATTATCTTTTAATATGGTAAACTGGAATGATTAATATAGTTGAACGCATTACACAAGATCTTGGGTTTGCGAGACAGCTTGCTTTCTGTTTATTCTCATCTAGATGTTTAATGAAGTGACTGCCGTATCACACAAGTAGGTGGGTTAAATGAATCAAAGACAACATTTTGCCTAATGAGAGGAATTTACAGAAAGCGTACGTAAAAGGTTGGATTTTTGTTTAAAACACAGAGCTGTAACAGCAAGAATTCACAGAGGTCTCTGTTCCTCAGAAAGTCAGAAATCCTCATGAAAATATAATGATCAAAAGTGTCACACAGAAGAACTCTCAAGTAATTATCAAAAACTTCAATATTGTCTGTAAGCTGTTACACTGAAAAGCCTAAAACCTGCATCTTTTTATTTTCTCACTTCTTCTCCAAACACGTACAACTAAAGGAAGACCAAAACTGCTGCCAGGATTTTTTTAAAACTACACACTGAAATTATTCACATGAAAGTGGCTGAGCTCTTCCAACTTGCCAATATGGAGCGTTTAAGATTTTCTTGGTCTTAATCAGCCTCAGCATGATCATCAACACAGTTTCCTTAATGACATTACCTGCATTAGGTAAATGTCAGTGTTATCACTCTGTGTGGTTTGGAAGGGCAGTGAGGCCTCAGATGCTTCCCCTCATGGGTTCTGGTCACAGAACTCACATGCCTAGCTGGGACCTTTGCAGGATGCAAGAGAAAACTGTTGCTGTTGACCTAAAACCTGCAAACAAATAAGTGTTTGAACAATTAGGACCATCAGCAATTCAGTAAGTTTTCTTGTTGGCTTTTCTGAGGACCAGAAAGGTGGAAGGAAGAAAGCCCTTTCTTCAAGCTGAGGGGATACAGTAATGCCTCTGTACTCGAAGACTAACTCGAAACCAGTTTTTATTGATTCAGGCTTTTGCCAAGAACTAAAGAAACTTAATTCTACAGCTCAGTAATGCTCAAACTCAATTAATTACCCTTTGGTAAAAAAGCATTTTGAAAGATACACTGGCAAATCTGATGCTTGGGCACAGAAACAAAAGGACAGATCCCATAGACAGCATGCTCTTTTCAACCTAAAATCTGCCATGGGCCACGTCCTCTGCCTCTCCTCTGAGCACCACTGTGATCCCCTCTCCTGTCGGGAGGGCAGCGGCTTCCACACGCTCTCTGGAGCCAAGCTGGCAGCTGCTGCAGCTGCCACCAGCAGCAGTGGGTGCAGGTGCCTCTGCTGCCTGTACCAGCTCCTGCCCTGGTGAGAAACCATTGTCAAACGTGGTTTGGATTCTAGCTCTATGGCAGTGCTTCTCAAAAGTTCTTCCAGAATTTTGCAAACCAGGCAGAATGTGCTGATGGGGGTTTTGGTGGCTATCATGTCTATCCTAGCAAGAAACTCTTCTAACCTTCTCAGGTCACAAGCTGATACACACAATCTCTGCGAGGCTACTGAGCAAGTGGAGAGCAGGAAAAGAACAGAGAAAAACCATTTCTTTCCTCTTCCAACTAGAAATGCTTTCATCTGCATATAGCTTTCCACAGAAGCAACTTTACACCATAAAGAAAATATAACGTATCTGATTAACTACAAGACAAGTACAATCATCTCGACACAATGCTGTGAAGTACACACTGTAAACAGTAACAGACTAGAACAACCAGAGGAGTGACAGTGATTGCCTGTAATTGTAGGTTGACACCAAAATTACTGGCTTTGAGGCTGAATTTGGTGATAATGTAAATCACTCCCTGTTATTCTTTTCTTAGCAGCCTGTCGTATGAACTGTCTGAAAAAAGAGCACTAGATTTTTCTGTAAAGAAAATGAAGTGAATTCAAAGTATTTCACACTTCCATTAAGATTTCTGTCATTACTCTGTTAACAGGGTGCAGAGTTTGGGCCTGGTTTTCAACATCTCTTCCAATCTCAGTTGTTAATATAAACCCAGCTCCATGGTAGCTGCAGGCACATTCGTTATCAATAAAGGAATGTCCTGCTCCCCTTCCCAGTGGTCTCAACCAGTGACTTGCTTTCATTACTGCTCCTCCTATTACTCAGAGGACAAATATTTATTAAAAAGTTTGTGGTTACAGTTGTTCCTGCAGTTATGTATCATGACTGAGGATTTGGTGTAATTGCATGGGCTTTTTTGTCTCCCAGCTCTTTCACAAGCAGCAGAACAGTATATGCTTTAGAAAACAAGATATAAAACTCCCTTGGAACCATGTCCATCAGGGGAGTTCCCCATAACTAACCAACAACCAAACCCCAGTTAACATGCTTGTGATCACAAAGCCACCTCTCTGTAAGATCTGTCTTTTTTATGAGTAACACAAAGAGAGAGGGAAGAAAAGGCAGCAGAGATACAGACACAAAGGCTGGGTTTATATTCCCATTTTGGCTCAGAGCAGCGGAGCAATTTTGCAGCAAATCCCCTGATCTTCCCCACTTACTGCAGGCTGGTGTGGTTGGCACAGCTTGATTTGGTGAGAGTGAATTCGGCTCCATGCAGAGGAAACCAAACCATTTGCTCTTCTGCAGGTGCAGAGTAAGTGCTCTCCACCCCTAATGAGCGCTCGGCCGTTTGGATAGCCTCTAACGACATGCCTGATGAAGACGTTTGGCCTGGGGCACCAAACTAAATATTTTAAACAGAATTATACCACATTTAGCATAAGGAAATGCAAAACCATTCCCAAGATCTACAGAGCGCTTTCATATTCAAGGTTCAGCATTGCTGGGAATCCAGACAACTTGGGTCCTACGGACCAAGAAATTTATTTGTTACTGCTCTCCAGTAATTAGTTACAACACACCTCAACACAACGAGTGCCAGAACACAGCATCTGTGTAATGGAGGGTACTGCAGAGGCAAAGAGCCTTTGGAGATAGCCCAAAATAGTAATTACTTAATACCCAATTGATCAGAACATGAATGAAACAAACAGCATGGCTTCTGGCAGCATGGTAGGCATTATGAAAAGAACCTTGGTTATTAAACAATCAAGTAACACTTATCTAAGGAGCTCACAGCACCAAAAAAGAGCTCAAACAGGAAAAGGCATGGGAAAAAGCTATTATCTTGTCAGATCTCCATGAGATTTTCTGGAGATAAGTTAGCAAATGTTCTGTATTACCCTGTCAAAAAAGTAAATACTCTGGCTGTACCCTGTGCTGCATGACACTGCACATCAGAAAGCAAAAACAGCCAGGAAATGCACGCGTGATGGAAAATTGATTTCATCAGAAATCAGACAAAGCCCCAACACATTAATATAATACTACAGTTTACAAATACAAATATAACTCGATTACCAGCCTCCTTATTTCTGAAAGTTAGATTAAAATTAGCATTTAAATAATCTATTAGGGAAGATTCGTAACAAAATTAGAAACATTCAGCTGAGACTCAAACTATTTTACCGTGGCTAATAAGCAGCAGATTTCTACTTGATTTTTATTCTCAAGAGACTATACTTGAAAGTAACTGAATCTGTGTTTCAACCAGTTCAAGGTAACCCGATGAAAAGTTGAGGCTGTAAAAAGCAGTTGGCCAAATATATCTGGTTAAAATTGTTACAAAGATTTGGTCTTGAGAAAGGCTGAACACCTCATAAAAAGCTGATATCCTCAGCTTCTGTAGAATTCAAGACTACATGTAAGCATTTTGTAGATCAAGCTTTTGTAGCACTGCATTTCTCACACTTTAACATGATATATTGTCTTTCATAAAGGTCCACACTGGCAGAACTGACCTGTTTCTGGCCACTAGCTCTACAAAAAAACCACAGACAAACCCCAGTTTCAGAAATCTCTACAGCAAATCATGTTACTTTAAGAAAGAAAATATCACTATCATGTAACCGAGGAACTGAGTGATTATCAAAGTGGATAACCCACACACTTAACCACGTATGGACATGTTGATCTTCTAAAGACATTCTAAAATTCCCATTACATGCAGTGGTCACAGATATCCTTCAGAGCAGAGAACAGAAGAAAAACTCTTACTTGCCAACACACTTGTTCTGTAGCAACAGCATTGCACCAAATCACGCCCAGCTCCCAGAGCAGCACTGTTATCATCTCTGATATAGGGGCACAAGCATAGAAGTTAACAAAAAGCCATTAATATGAAGTCCCAGAAGAAAAAGCAAGTGGGGAAAAGCACGATGTACAAAGGATAAATCCTAAAAAAGGCTAGAAAGCTTTGCTTTCTTCTTCTATGTGGAAAAAAATATGAAGAAATTGTACAGAAATATGACAATGTCTATTTAACTCCAACATACTAGCCTAACAGTTATCTAACACGGAAAGAAAAACATTATATTATTAAGGTAAAATAGGAGATTGTGAGCTTTTAAAATAGATGTAGACAAAAACGCATCTGAAATCCAAAGATGTGCTTAACAGCAGAAGTATACAAATGCTCTAAAGAAGTTAGGTGATGTAGAGCTGTAACCTAACATGTAAGCCAAAAACCAGCATAATGTGATTTGCTTGTATCATCTGTACAACTGATAATTTTCACACCTCTCTGTCCCAAATACTCGTCAGCTTGACTCTGCCTCGTACTGTTCGTTGTTGGATATCCACCATCTGAATGACTCAAGCCTCAACCAACTTAAAAAAACACATTTGCAATTTCAGCACAAGTCAACCCATGCCAAACTGAAATCAGTCCCAAAGAATTTAAAAATACCCTTCTTCAGATGTATGTGATTCTTAAAAATCATGTATATAAGCTTATACATTCACACGGTGTTTTACCAATAGGGAGTAATATAACCTGCTGTCATGAAATGCCTAGATGATAAAGGAGTGAGGAAGAACCAAGATGAGAGAAAACACAGAATGACAGTCAGAACATATTGAATGACAAGTGATTACTGGCATGTTCAAGGATGAAGGAAAGATTTCTGGAAGAACTAAGTTTGAGAAAAAACATGAAAATGGTAGGAGATGAACACAGAACTATATATAACAAGCAGACCACAGCAATGATAAAAGCCATGTGTATCTGAACCATCTGAAAAATAACAGTAAGGTAAGATACCTGGAAAGGTCAGCACCATAGGGATGAAGTTTAGGGGTAGCTTCAGCTTGCATTTGAGCAGTAGGTACATTTGAAAACTGTTTCTTATCAGTAATGAGTAGGAGAGGGCAGCAGGAAAACACAAACAGTATAATTGACACAGTTGAACTGTAAATATGAGGCTAGTCTAAACCCAACCCAAGTTAAGATGAAAACAAAAACAGAGGAGCTACTATTTCAGTCAGAATTTCATCTTCCCGTTGAATTAATCCCAAACTTTCATTTTAAATTTAACTGAAGCTGTCACAGAGTTTCCCATCTGCCTCACAGGAGTGCTGCAGACTCTAGGAGACTTGCCACATCTTGTAGAATAAGTTTGCTGTGAAAAGCCTGGCTTTTTTTCCCAGAACAGAAGGTAGTAGGTAGAACAAGAAAGAGTAGGAATCACTTGAGATTCTACAAGTACATCAGCCAGGACCTTGTGTGATTTTGTTTAATGAATCATGGGGTTGAGTAGGACGGGCTTTCCTAGTAGTGCTTTGGACAGGCTAAAAGGAAAGAATACACATGGCAGAGGAACAGAAAGGAAAACTTACAGTGAATAAGCCAACACAAATCAAACACAGTCACAAGGGCTTGTGGTAAATTTATTTTCAAACCCTGGCAGAGATTTAAACGCATATTCCCTGTTAAATACATTCTAAATCATTAATATCAGATTGAAGAATGAAAACATTCAGAATATTATATTTTACGTGTTTCTCATCCTTTTTACAGTAATGGCACAATTGATATAAGTCAATATGAAAATCAATGCTGAATATTTGGCACAGTGCAGTGGTAAATGGCACTGAGAGCTATTACATCCAAAAATTAAGAACCTGCAAGGAAATAAATACAAATTATATTTAAGTAAATTACAAAAAGGTTTATGGTTTCGATGATGAAAAATGGTGCCATCTGTTAAAATTAAAGCAGCTTTTAACAGGACAGGAAATTGCTTTAAAGTTAAACATTAGTAGTGGAGAAAACTGTAAATGCACATTTTTAATCACACAGTAATTTCCTAGTGTCCTCAGAAACAGCCTGCATACTTAAAACATGTTCGCAACTCAATTCTTTGAACAGCCAAGGAGAGAGGAATGAGCATGGGAAGAGGAAAGAAAAGAAAAGTGTGCAATGAAATAGCTATGCAATGAAAAAGGGAAGTTTCTCTTATCTCTATTAGTTCCCAAGTACTATTTGCAGGTAAGAGTAGGCTGGAAAGGAACTGGTTACAGAAGCATTAATGTCTTCATAGTGCTGAGCTGGTCTCCCCATTGCCCAAAGAGCATCTGTTTTATAGATGAACAAAGAGGACTCCAAGGACAAGGACCAAAACAAATTTGTGTTAAAATGCAATTACATGCTGAAAAATGAGTCTATAAGTGGTGTCAGTGAGTTCAGTGTTCATTGTTGTGAGTGACTCCTGATGAGATTCACTTGACTTACAAGGTTTTCTCATTTCCACCACTAAAACTCTGCCTGAGATCTAAACATCAAGTTGGGCTGTTTATGGTCCATGCATCATCATCTATAATAAAGAGCCTACATTTGAGACTTAATTAATACAGCCAGGTCAGAATTGACCTCATTCCTTCCCAGAGATGTGTTGGCTCTGCAACTGGTGTAAAGAATAGCACGTACTTGTTTTTCCGCGGGAGTCAGCAGAAAGACTGAAAATACACAGGACATAGGTCTACCATCATTTCTTGAAGTCATTTTTCTGACCACATACATTTTTTAAAAAATCATTTTTATTTCACTTGCCACAGCACTTGCAGTCCTTACTCAAGGGGTGTTTCGCCAGAGAAAACACTTGAGCTCTACAGAAAATTATTGGCACAGTTACACTGCATTTTGCAGAATCCTGCTTTTTCTGTGGCTTATTAGTCTAGAAGTGCAAGTAATTCTTTTGAGTAAAGGTTGATTTCATTTTTCACATTCATAAGTTGATCTCTTCCATTTTGCTTACACAATAATGTGCATGTTATTCAAATATCTACAACCTGCAGAGGGGCAGTGATTAACATTTCAATTCTTGTCTACTCCTTCCCTTTCCTGTCTGCCAGCTCTATGATGTTGATGTTGGGCAGAAATACTTATGAGAAGGCCCTTCTGACTTCTATAGGAAGACTGCTGTTAGGGGATGAGCTAGAGATATATTACATATAGAACTTCAAGTTCGATCTGGGCTTATGGATAACTGCACTTTGTTCTCACTGCTACTGGAAGAGTGATATGGACAGAGCTACCTCATGCCAAATTGCTGCAGACTGACACTCCTAATTTTCAGAGGTAGGAAAACTGCCACCTCATTAAGAAGAACACTGTGTTATTAGTTTAATGGCATGTTACCAGCATTGGAAAATGCAGCATGCATGTCCTTGTGACTAAAGGCAGAAACCTGGAGAAGCTTATAGAAAATTATTTCTTTGGACAGGAAGCAGAGAACACTGGTTTTAAAGAGACCTGAAACAACAGCTTTCTACTTATGAATATATCCTCCTGTTCCATAATATTGTTCTAATCAGTGCATTTTCACCCACCTCAATTATTTTAAAGACTCATGAATTTAAGATAACTGAATGACATTCTAGCATTGAGAACTTCACAATCCAACAAAGGAGAGACGGTATCACCAAAAGGTCAAAGTGCACTCCTCCCATAATGCAGACTCCTCTCCAAATTCCCCACCTTCTACATTCTAGTGACACATGGGAATAAGATTAATAGAAAGAAAAAACAGCTTTCATTCTGAACAGTCTTTCTGAAAATCAGTATTTCCAGCATTTCACTACTTATTTGCCACAGCAGGGAGCTAATCCTTTCAAAAACCCCAACCCCATCAGCCAATCAGCCAACTGAACTGAAAGAATAATGACTTCTTTGAAGTTTTCTTTCACTGCACTGGGAAAGTTCAGATGCTCTTGCTGGGACAGTTCAGATGTCCCAGCCTGCACTAATTACAAGACAAGTCCTTCCCATTCATTTTCATTGTTAATTGCAAGGATCCAAGGCAGGCATGTTCATAATGAGGCCACTGATGATTTTTGCACAGGTATTAGTCTCTAATCAAGAGCTAATTCTTCATCTGAAAAACTTTGTTTTCAGGCTTCTGAAAATGCTCTTTCATCCCTCACATGCTTTAATTGACATGTAAACTATCATACATCTTGTTTTTCTTTCATGTGAAAGATTACTTGCAAATGGAATGTATCCAAAATGAATGGCTCTGCTCCATCATTGTGTACTGCCCTTTGCAGAAGAAACAACTAATCCGAGAGATGCATTGTTTCTGTTGGGATTTACAGCCTCGCATTGTCTAATTATTCATGATGTGTTATCCATCATATTGCAAACTCCTTCACAGGACTAGCAAAGATGTGTTCCAGTTCAGGAAAATTGCTGAAACAGAGCTATCAAAAGCATATGCCACTTCGATATATATGTCTGCAATCCTTTATTGATTTTTTGGGTATTGTACCTGCTGAATTTTCTTTTTTTTCTTAACATGAATATCATGAAATAGTGACTGAAATGATAAAATTATCTAATATTTACACTAAGATATTATTTTAGTATTTTTCCATTTGAAAAACCCCTATCTGCTTTAATTTGCCATCAATAATTATAACACAGTTGTAGAACTATGCTGTTAATGAGTAAAAAATATTAACTAAATATTTTAAATTGAGTATAAATAGATTCAGAAATACCAGCTGGGATGAGATGGGTCAGAAAAAATGCTTCCTGATTATAAAGCACTTTACCTCTAGGTCACAGATTAAATACAGAAAGGGTAAATAATGAATGATAGTGTTACCATTAATAACTGCTTGGGGATATGGGGAAATGAACTTGCTTATGTCTGCCCATTTTCCACTTTAGTGGTATCCGTGTTCCAACCACAACTTTTAAGTGGATGAGTTCTTTGTTTGCAGTCTTGACATTGTGGAGAGATCATTGTTTGTTGGTGAACTGATATTAAATTCCACTGTCTCTCTCTTGATTATAATCAGCAATGGGATGAAATTTGTGTCATATCTGCACCTAAGACTTAAACCTTGCAATGTCTTGTAGCAATAGTGCACATAATTTTTACAAAATCATGTTGTAAAGTAAAAATACATTTGAAAATTACAAAAAAAAAGTAATAAAAACAATTTCACATGTATTTGGTGTTACAGCTGGCTGTAATGGCTTGTAGTCTAGGTTGCCAGACAAATGGTCTCCACATACCTTAAAGCAAATGCACCCCTTAGGAGATAATTGCCAATTTTGGTCAGTACACCTGAGTTAGCATTTCTTCCCTGCAACAGAACTGAACAGGAGAGGACACTCTACATGCAGACTAAGAAGCAAATGCACAGTAACAGGGCGTTCATTAGGAAGTTGAGTTTACTGAGCCAAGCACAGAGGATGGTTTAGGGTTTTTTC
This sequence comes from Aegotheles bennettii, assembly GCA_013398125.1. Taxonomy (NCBI): domain Eukaryota; kingdom Metazoa; phylum Chordata; class Aves; order Caprimulgiformes; family Aegothelidae; genus Aegotheles; species Aegotheles bennettii. Next base: position 1,805,940 of record VZRW01013250.1, read on the forward strand.
CTCATTCAGCTTGTAAAGCTAATGCTGTTTAAACTGAACCACAATTTACATCCCTGTTCAACACTACTGATAAGGCAGAGTACAGTGATTAGAGCATCACCAACAGCAGGTCTTCCAACAATTTCCACTTTAGAAAAACAACCCTCCACTCTCATTTTCTTCCTTTTCATTCCTACCCCAGAGCTTCTGATGCACCGACAGATTTCCATACATGTTGCAACAGCACAAGGCCACACGCAGAAGAGTAATCAAAAAGAGCAGAAAGTCACTTCAACTTTCCTTTAAGCTGTTTGCTAAAATCTGTCATGTCCTGCCCAAGGTACTGTCATTTGTACAGGGCACCCGGCGCTAAAGCTGCAATCATACTATCCAAACATGAGAAGTCTGGAAATAGCCGTAATGAAGCTGATGTCAGGCAACCTCAGCTCACACAAGATTCCAGCAGCTTGACATCTTCAAATACAAAGGACAGTTCTTTATTGCAGTTTTGGAAGACTGTCCATGTTTCAGACTGAAACTTACACAATGTCTCTGTATCTGGGGTGATTTATTTTTCTCTGTCGCGTTTACAAAACATATGAGAATACAACCCACTGTGCAGTTTATTTGCCATTTCAGGGAGGCCTGAGCCAGTCCATTGAAATTCTTTAGAGCTTGCCTCACTTATTTGGCATCCTAAGCATAAAGGAAGAGGCACTATCAATAATCTACTGCACAAAAGCTGGCTACAAATATCTTTGTGATGATAGATTAAAATCACATCTCTGTAGGGACAAATTCCATACCCATACAGGTTACTAGCACAAATTTATCATTCTAGAAAAGTCACTTTGAAGCAGAGGAATAGTTAGCGAGTCTATTGAGTTGGCGTGTAGAATCACTCCAAGAGGGTGAGCTTCACATGATGGGATAGATAGATTAGGTATTTGGCTCATTGGAAGACTGTTTCTTGGGCTCAACAATGTTGTTAATAGCTATTACCACTTACTCCAGGAACAAAAACTCCAGTGCAATCAGCATTCAAGATAATGGACTGTTTTGGGAAGCATGGTACACTGAATAAACTCGCTTTCATGTTGGTTCCATACAGGAGTGTGAAAAGAGCTAAAGGCTTAACTCCCTTCAGAAATCAACAACAAATTTATGTAGTGTATATATGAGGGATGCTAACCTTTTATATTTATACCACCATTTTTATTCCAAATTCTAGGGGTTTTTTAGAGTTAAATATCGTTGCAACACGCAGGTGCCTAACCAGATTCTCTGCAGCTCCTGTAATAAAGCCAGTCAGAAATAATGTAGGAGTTGAGTATTTCCAGTGCACGCCTGCTTAGAGTGTAAAATATTTCAGTGCATCAAAATAAACGTGAGGTCAAACAATAGGAGTAGATTAAAACTCATTGCAGAACCCATCTACTACTTAAACTTTCCGATTGTAACCTAAGGCTTTGATTCTGCATACATGCATACTTTTATCTTTTAGCCAGAAGGAGTGAGATTTCTTGTAAAAATTAAATTATACATGTAGATTCAGAGAATCAGATTCTCATACACACCGTTTACTCAAAAAATAAAAGAATAAAAACCCAAAAAATGTGCAAGACTGGAAAAAAAACAAAGAACAGATCCCTCCTGGAAGCACTAATGCATCCTCTTACATTAGAATTAGCTTGGCTTTAGCTGTTCATTATTTAGACCCTTATGTATCACATATCTAACCTGGATTACAACTTGACTAATTATGTATTAAAAGCTTTGTGCTTCTATCAAATTGCAGTCCTTATAAATATTTAAGAAATAAATCCTATAGACACCAGAAACTAAAGTCTTCCATAAAATACTAAAAATCTTTGTATTTACTGAAAATACAAGGATACTTGATGCCTTACAGAATTCATGCCCAATTACAATTTCATTTGAAGACTGAAGACTTTTGTCACCTGCTTTGTAACTGACCAAAAAAAGTGCTTTGTTCCATATTTGATCAATAGAAGACTTTTAATAAGTGTTTCAGAGACTTAAATTATTAGTAATATGGTCATAGAAATCTTACACAAATCATTATCTCTTTGGGAGTTCCCTAAAGAAAAATCTTCTAGGAGGAAAGAATATTTATATTCCTCTTTCTAGCAAATTTTAGCCTCTCATATTTTATGGAGGAACTCTGCCAAAGCAAGGCTTTCCTGCAAAAGTCAAAACCTGAAATGTGTATTTTTGCAGACTTCACTTATAATTTATGAAAAAGGCAAAGTTTGAACTGAAGCTGCCTTGCATTGAACTTAGCGTGGGTTGAGTTAATGCCATATTTCATGCACTCCTGTAGGTAGATGTGTTCTTTGGGACACTGGATGGTATCCTCTACTGGGACTTTCAGCGGTTACTCTCACTCCCTGCATCTTTGTTTCTACACCTAAAAAACGTGAGAGTAAGAATATCTGTGCTCTGTTGTAGAGCACATTCAAATTTCAAGGATGAAAGTTAAATATTCATGTGAGCTTCAATCCTCAAATCATGAGAATAAAGATACACAATCCTGTCTGATAGTCTGAAAATTACCAGAGTACTGCTAAAACTGAGTGTTGTTTTTACTTCTGCTCATGCAGTGCCATTAGAGTCAGTGAAGCTGCACAGATAGAGAATATAGTAGGTTTGTGATTCACTAATTACAAGGGTGTTTTTTTTCCTTAAAAGCAGCTCTTGTGGAAACAAACAAAATTAAGAAAAATTACAAATTAGTTCCCCCATCAAGGCAGTATCATATATAGATTTATCTGTGTTCTTTGGGATTTCTATGGCTGCATGAACTATGAAAGTTCTACATCCAGTGAAAGTTCTACATCCAGTGTACAAAATAACTTCTAGCACCCAATCAAAGCAAATGTAACCTTGGGAAAATAAAAAAAAATAAAAAAATCCACAGACCAGCAATCTCCATCTGTTCACCTTTGGATCAAAATAAATACCTAATTCTTGAATTTTTCTAAAGTATACAATAAATGCCTCTACTTATCTACAATGCAGCACGTCAAAACCAGCCTGGCAAACCATCAGGAGCTGGAACCATTTGTGGTGGGACCCAAGTGTTAGTTTACTGACTGTGACAGAATCCCTGGGCAGTTTTGTTGGGTTTATTTCATGTATACAATATACAAGAGTATCTCTAAGGCAACAGAGAGCTCCTGAGCAGAGACTAAAAGGCTTTCAAAACAGATATTCTGAGAACAGCCAGCTCCAGAACAAACTTTATTTTGAGGTTTATTGTAAAGAAACTACCATTATAATCATTAACAGCCTGCTGTAGACTGAAGTAGCAGCACATTTTTATAATTTAAACTATACTTTTAAAGTATTAGACTTCTGAAGATGTACACAATGAATTAATTTCAACAGAAGACGGGGTCCTGGGCACAACTGAATAGATCAGTGGCGACCAGTGGGAATCGTAAGCGTTTATCACTTCCACACATTTCAGATACCTTCTTTTGTGACTGCTGTACCTCAAGAGGGTAAAAAGCCTCAGCTTTGAAACTAAAGGCCCTGTTTAAAGGATTGGTTGATTGAATAAAGACAAAGTTTGGATAAGAACCAGCACAAGCATGCCTGCAGATAAACACATTCCTGTGCTGGGTCGCTTTCCCTTTCAAGATTTATTTATATGTGAACTGTTAACTTCCCATACCGAAATGCTGAGCAAAATCTTGCCTGTACAGTTGGGGCTGGCTCTGCAAGACTATTTTTTTTTTATCCAGTGCTGTTCTCTGAAATCCCAAAGACCAATACTTTGCTACAGTGGTGATGGACCAGCTGATTGTAAAATCTTAATTACGGACCGATAACTTTGAAAACTCTAAATTCCTTTAGAAGAGAAACGTATAAATCACCAGGAAATGAAATAACTATGTTTCCAGATCAAAATAATAAAACGAAAAATGTCTTATTAACAGCCATAGTAAACTCTGCCAGTGCACTTTGAAGTGGAAATTCAGAGAATTTTCATAAAATTCTGCAAATCTCAAGTTACACTTGGAATGCATTTCCACTAGGTTATCAGAACAGAGCAGCTTCTCTATGAACAGTAATAGGTATAGATAAAGAAAAGCAATAAAATGATTACCACTGTGTGGAAATTATGAAAATGTTTTATTAAAAGTATTCATCTGGAAAAAAAACCCCTGCTGCATATATTTCAGCAGTGTTATAGGTTTTCCTGCAGGCCTGCATCCGAGGACTCCGCATGGATAATGAACTTGCTTGTGTTTCTGCTGTATTTCTTTTCTTATTCCTATGTGAGCCAACATCTTGCCTTGTACCAAAAAAACCCCAAACAAAACCTGCAACAAAAGATTTAACGCTACTCCTGTGCTTGTTTGAGTTCAAACCTCTAGCCAGTGACAGGTATAGATTTACTGCAAGTTGAGCTGAGCTCAGGCACTAAGGAGGTTCCAGATCTCCCGTTAGCCCCAGCCCCTACTCCCCTGTAATAACAGCAGAAAATCCCAGCACAATATTGTACTTTCCTGTTCCCCAGCTTAAAGAATCCAGGGATTTTTTAATATAATATATGCATGTGTACATATGTATACAAAACCCCAAACCCAATCTTGTGACCTCTTGCTGCTAAGGTCAGTGCCAACACATTGAGTGACATGTTCTGATACAGGGTTGCCTGTGCCATCACTGAGGCTTTCAAGGAAGATGCCTTGCATTAGGCTTTCAGAAGGCACATAACTCCTGTATTCCTTGTAACCTCTCTCCTGATCTCTGGGGTACACAATAAGAATACAGTCAATTTTAGTAACCCTTAATCCTGAAAACTAGGAGGAAACTACAGCCCCCGATTTTCAGTTGAAACTCATTTGTATTGGCAAAAAAATGAATGGTGTTCATAACAAATTCCTAAAAGACAAAGTCCAGCTAAATTGAAGTATTGGTAGCAGATAAGGCTGCTGCCTATCAAAATGTTAAAGCATAAAGCAACCCAATACAACTGTCATCTCATGTTTTAGTGGAGCTGCAAGGCAAACTGCCTTCAGAGAACATATCACATGGTCTGGGAAAACCCCAAATCTAATTTAATAGCAAAAAACAAAGTTCAGCAGAAATTACTCTAAAATCAGTGGAATTCAATCTTATGAGTTTGGGGGGTTTTGAGCAACCTAAAGAACCCTGATGAGGACACCTCATTGCCTATTACTTTATATTTGATTTTGCTAAGGGGTAAGGGACTCTCCTTATTCTTTTCTTTTGAAATGGTCTTTTTGTTCACAGAGCCTGCAGACATCGTCAGCTTTCCTTGAGAGCATCGGAAGGGAAAAATGTTTACATATCCCTACTCCATACCCACATGTCAAAATCCACCACAAACTGGGCCTAAGAAAACAAAACACATTCAGTAAAATAAGCAGATACTCAATTACAGAATTAATCTTTTTGAGCAGGTGGCTTCTGGTGAATCCACTGCCAGAAACAGGCTCCATATCAGGTAAACCCAACTTCTACTGCCAAGAAGTTAATCAAAAAGCTATTATAACTTATTACTTGTCTAATTTGGGGCCTGCAAAGCATTGTAAACATTTCCGAGTTACATAAATAAGTAGCACATCAATTATCTATATCCAGATACAGGGACAGATAGATAAATTGATTATTTTGTAATTTAACACGTGAATTAATGTGTGTGTGTCTGTGTCTCTGTGTACACACGATTCAGCAATTTATCACAAAGTCTGTCTCTTATATCATTTGGCATATTTTCCACTTTTGAAAGAACAACAAAAAAGCAGGTAACTGAAATATCTAGGCATAGTCTCCATCACATAAAATCCATTAGCTCCTACTAACACAGCCTTAAATCAGGAAATCCAAACCCAAGGTTTTAACATTAAAGTTCAGTGGCCCTAGTTACGCATCATTGTGTGGACAAAAGAGCTGTCAAAAGGGATCAGGAAAGTCTGGCCTTTTAAATGCTTTCACTGAGGGTGGCTAAGGCTCAAAGTTTCAGAGAAAGTGAACCTCCTTTCCTTGTATAATGCACTAAATCAACTATGCCAAACCCAGCAAGTGATTAGCTTATGCCCTGAAGCATGAGATTTGATTATTCTTATCTTGGTTTTTGTACTGGAGCTACAAATATTAACGGCAATAAAACCATCCAGCCTTAAAAAAAAATTTTTAAAAAACCCAAAAAATTCAAGCCTGAAAGTTTGATTTGATGACCTCTCTATGTGGCAATTTTCAGAATATTTCTTTTGTTTAACTGCTTTAGCTCTCACATGGTCACCTGTACTCATTCATATCACAGGACATGATTACAAAGCCTAACCACTTTGTGTGTACTTTGCCCTTTCACAACAGTATGTTTGAGCTTCATGATTGCATTGTTGGTAAAGTAGGTTCAGTAGAGATCTAGATGAATAACTGAACATACAATTTTCCTTGACATCTTTTTAAAGGGAAGCAATGAAAAATGTTTCTTCACAGAAACACTACAGACAGGGATGCAAAAATTTTCATTAGGGTGTCATTATTTAGTGGAGAACCTCACATTGCCAGAGCTGCTGAAAAGTGTTCCAAAGACCACAGACATCAGTGGGAAATTTTCCACGAATTTCAATGGACTTTGGGCTAAGCCTCAGCTGAGCTAAATCACACTGCCTTGTTTTGGTTGTAGCTCTAAAAGATTATTCCCAGTCCTGTTTAAATCAGTGTGAATCGCTAAGGAACAAGTCATAACCTCTTCAGAGATTTTCCCCCAGACAACCCAGAAACCAGACTTTGTCACAGCAGAGTATTCCCACCAATGTGTGTCAATTTACAATTACACAAATTAGTTTTCAGGTACCATTCTGCTGCCCAGGTATTCCACCTTGATTTTTTTTCATCCTCCTCCAGGTTTTAATATATCACCTCGCACAGAGGAGTGAGTTAGTGCAGACTCATTTTGCCTCGGTAATAAATAATTTCCTTCAAGATGCAAACAACAGCTACTGCTTTCTGAACGCTTGGCTGAGAGAGGGTTCTTAGATAAATAGTCTCACTTAGAGAACATATTTGCAAAAGCTTTTGAGAAAGTGCAACGTATATGACAGTTTCAAATGGTGTTTTAAGAAGACTGTACTTGACCTGACACAAAACTAAACACTTTTTGTAGGAACTTCCAATCCAGATGTCCTTCAGGCAACAGCTAAATCAGAATGAATTGTTTATTTGTGTTCGCTCTTTGAAACAAAAAGAAAGTAAAACCTGAATCAAGGACCAGAAACGTGAAATCAATCACATTAAAAACACACTAAGGAGTGTCTTTCAATTGCTTTGTGTTATTTGGTTCATTTCTGACAACCTTTTAGGATCTAAACTTGCAAACAGAGTGAAAGAACATGTTTGAAAGACCTAACAGCACAATTTGCAGCTTTCAGGTTATGATTCACTTTATTTTTTTACAGACTGTCAAAGACTACATCTTCCTTTTGTTTCAAAGTGGGAAAACTTTAGTTCTTGAAATTTGATGAAAGATTGAAAAGGTAATGAAATCTGCAGTTCCTCCACTACTGATCTTAATGCTGCTGCATTATCCAGGAGCAAGGGAAATTGTATTGACACACAAACAATTTTCTACAAAATCTTGGAAATAAAGGAAACCAGTTGGGTGATTTAACTGGTGCCTAAGGTCAGTTTGTTGTTCTGGCCATTTTTCTATGCGAGTCCACCTAAGGACTTCATTACCCGAGTTCAAAACTTAGATGTCACCGAGACCCAAATACTTCTTCTCATCTGCATCCCCTGACCCTCTGCTCACCTGTTCCAGCCAGGAAGCATGGAGAGACACCCAGCACTGAGGTGGAGCATCTCAGGCTAAGACCATTACACCACCCTAGTCCTGATTTGTAAGTGAAACCAGTTGAAGTATCAGTTACACATATTTGCAAATCATTTAACAAGGGAGAAAATTCAGGATGTAACCTAAGGAAAACACATTGTTGAAACAAACTTTTGTTCTGTATCTTCTAAAAGAAGGAACTTGAAACTCAGTTTGCCATTTAATTTTGGCAGTATAACTTGTAAAATACTGAACCACGGAAGAATTTTGTTAGTAGATTTAATCTAAATGTGAAATTGGGAAGCATGTCCATTAACTCAGGCCCTATCAGCAAATAAATTGGGCTTTTCTGATCTCTCTTATCAAGTATAAGATAGCCGTACTGCTCTATGAGCACTGAAATTTCTCAGCTGCTCCACTGCTAGCAGTTTAACTAAACTCAATTTCTAATTTTGGCTTTGAAATGACAAATTGCATATATCTGTGGACATGTACACTCCACAAATGTATGCATGCATGGGTACACACACGCATCCTCTCTACATACACCTCTGTGGGTAGGTACCTGTCTTGGAAATCTCTTAAGCAGACAGATTGAATACACTTAAATTGCTACAGCTTAATAACTTTGCAGCTCCACATGGATTGATTTTAGTACTGTTATACTGCCTTATCAGCAAAGCCGCTGTGTCCAAGGAAAGGATTTGTGTGTATGTGTGTCTGTGCATGCATGCCTGTAAATAAATGGATTTTACTACAGCAGTCATAGAACACACAAATCTAGCTTTAAAAGTATTATCTTCAGTGTAGAGAGATCACTTTTTATGGCAGTAAGGTCAAGAGAAGAGGGAATATCTTATGAACAAGGTGCTGGACTAGGACTTCAGAGGCTCAGGTTCAATCCCTCACCCTGCCAGAGGCTACTTCTGTGTCCCTGGACAATTGGCAGAAGCAGTTAAGCAAATGCTTAAGTCATCTTTTGTTTGAAGGGCAATATTCCCTTTCTTGCCTCTCTTGTCTGTCCTAGCACATAGATTACAAACGCTTTACATCAGCTCCTGGATGGTGGTTTGAGGGGGGATGTTACTATTTGGGTTTTTTACTATGGGTAAATGCAGCATCCTGCACAGCTCAGCCCTGTGACTTCACTTTGCAACTTATGAACTTCATTGGCACACAAATACTTCAATAATTAGACTTTACAAATGAAGTCCAGAATCACTCTATCACACACATTTCAGTTCTCAGTAACACAGGAGAATATACGTTAATGCTATATAAAATATGGGATTACTGGGAGTAAAGAAAAAAGGGGGGGGTGATAGTTGAGGAAAAGAATAACTAGGCTTATCTGTATTCCTACCAGGTATCACACTGCACCAACTAAGAATACAAATTTAAGGGTCCAGTATGTAAGTATAAAATGTATTTAAATTATTATAGCAAACAGAGGATCCAAAGTTACAGTTCCAATTGAAGCTCAGAATTTATAACACTGTCTTTGTAAGCTGCAATATATTTTTATGACAACAGTCTAGAAAAATGGCTAGATTAGAATTGGAATGTAATAAATTAAGAGCATTCAATGTATGAAAAATGTTAGATTCGGCCAACAGATCAAAACACCAAACATAGCTTCTACTTTAAAATATTATTTCTCATGCGTGGACAGTATTCAACAGGTTACTATTTTTTTCCCCTGCCATTTTGTCCCCTTTTTGTTGGTTCGTTCCAGCCTTTGAGCTGTTACATGGCTCATTGAGAGTTGGGCAAGCGGCTCCCTCTGCTGCTGACACCAATACTGCTCTCGAGGTTTTACAGATCTTGCTCTTTGCTTTTCAGTTTAGGACCCGATTATAGAAACTCAGCATTCTGCAAGACAGGGCTCGGTTGCCTGTACAATAATTCCTTTTAATACCCGTGGTTTAGTTAAGACAATGAAATAGTCTTTAGAGAGATGGCTCTGAAAGCACCGCACTGCTCAACACTGTATCATCACGTGGCATCGTATTCACAGATAATCAGAGCTCAGGTAGGACTTGTTGCTGGCACTTACACATCTCCCACTGCTCCAATTAAGAATCAGCTTGCATTTTTAAAATATTTTCTGAATTAATGTGGGATTGCAAAATGGCAACTTAAGTGTTTTATCAGCCAAACATCGAGTAGCTTCACTAACACCAGGCACAACTCTTAGGTTAGGAGTACATATTCTTGGTGTTTACATGCTTACTTCTGGCTCTACTAGAAATTTCACTCTGTTTTCTGAAACTAAGCCACTGTACTACCATAGTTACTACTACTCTGAATTTCTAACAGGTTACCTGATGCCATATAAAATATTAGAGTAGGAGGAGAGGTGCAATAATTAGCATCACAGATGTTTTCATCACAGTCCTATGATAGTTGAAGGTCTGTCATCATTTTCATTACATTTTTTGAATTATTAAAAACTATTTTTAAAATGTGGAAAAATTTTACATATAAATTTCTACCCTGGAAGTCACAATTCTCAGGGGATTATGTTTATATCCAATGAGAACATGAAATTTTAAATACTTTGTTATAAAGTATTAGAAATATAAATGGAATCTAACTCCTCACCATAAATGCTTATTTCTTTCACAAATACAATCTATATTTACTATATAAATACAATCTATACGTACTATATACATAGTGATGCTTCGTTATTTTGAAACAAACATACTCAAAAATAATTAAATACTGACACTTCACAAAAGCTGAACAGTGTCCATCAGGGGACCAACAAGATTTCCCCATGTGAAACTCCACATTTGCAAGGGCTGTTACAAAGAGTAGGTCCACAGGAACACCATCATTCCTTGCCCTGACGGTCTCCAAACTGAAAACGGATGGCAGACAAAGACAGACCTGTGGTTCCCCCATTAATAATGTAATAGTGTAATATTTTCTTGCTTCACCTGCCAGAGCCTTTGTACAATTTTCATAACTTTTGAACTATGCAGTGTTATACATAATGATCTGAAGAGGCAGCATTGTATTTTTTCCATCGGCAGTGAGCTTTCCAAGCATTTATTATTCCTCACAGCATCTTTGGGTAGTAGTTCAACTTATAGACAGAAAAACAAAATAGATTGAGTACTGGAATATATAGTGAAAAGGCAGGAGTCAAAAATAAACACCCATAAGTATATTTCTACTTCCTTAAAATGAACTTCCACTATATTGAGTGTTGGTAAATAACTATATGGACATTAACTAAATTGCTACTTCATTTTTCTATTTCAAAATTCAGAATCTGTGAGCTGTTTTCTGACAACTGGAATGGAAAGTCTCCCATCCGCTGCAGAGGAACAATACACCCTCCCCTTTTTCCTTCCTCTGAATAATAAAGTTCCCCTCAATAGGAAGTGGATCAAATCCTAAATAAATAAATAAGTGCATCTGCTATTTATCCCAGTCCTCAGAAATTTTATGCTAATTGCAGTTCTGTTACTAAGGCTCTGGGAAACATCTTATAGTTGGTTTTATATTATTTTACTGAAATGCACAAATAGAAATGCTTTATTTCCCAGTGTTCCTCCCCTCTTTGCAGTATATGAAGTTAGTAAACTGATTAACAATACAGCTGATCAGTTCTTTCTACTTTCTTCTCACATAATATAAACTCAAATTATGAAGCCCTGGGTTTTCAGCTCATGAGCAATAATGAAGACAACTAAAAAGTAAAATCCCAGTTCTCTACTGCTTTAGCAACTCCACTGAAATGGACACAGTCAGGTGGAATTCGGACTGCATTTTCACAGGGGCATTTCAGGACTGAACACAGCTACTTCTGTTTGCAACACAGCTGTAGAGATGAGGCATTTGTTATGCTCAGTAAGTAGCAATTTATTATCACTAAATTCAATATATCATCTTTTCTGATACGTCTTCTTTCCAGCTTAATTCTGCCTACTTTCAGTCCCCTCATCTTTCCCACGCTCCTTTTTTCCTACTGTACAGTTGGCTTGTCCAGCCTCTTCCTCCACAGAGAAAAGGTAACTGAAAACCTTCCCCTCAAACACAGTCCCTCTCCTGAAGCATGGTGCTTTTTTTCTCTACTGGGGAAAAAATATCAATATGGTCAAGATTCATTTCAACGTCTTCACCTTGATAAAATACTACAATATTTCATTTTGGAACTATACCTTGAGGTAGATGCATACTTTAAAACAACAACAACGGGCTTACGAATCATTCATTTTTTTCTGGCTTTGTAAAAAGTTCTCCAGCACACACAAGACTCCTGCACAGGTATTGCCATTTCCTAGAAAGCTGCAGAAACCAGCCTAACATCTGGTATCACTACAATATGGTCTTTTCCATAACTAAAACGGGTCTCTTGTGAAAGCTTAATCCTATTTATGACAAAACAATAGTCTTACCATTTGGACACACAACAGATTTCTGGCAATTACTCCTCTCTTCCACATGGACCTCTACAGACAAATGTTCAGACTTAAAGCTTGGGCCAAGGAGAAATCTGAGCTGTCACCAGTAGTATGGTCTTACTCTGTGCACTGAAAAACAATGAAGTGAGCCATCCAGTTTACCGACTATGTTATGTGAGGAGATACTTCACCTATACAAGGCTGCACTTTTAGTCTGGTCTTCTAGAGCAGCAAGATCTTCACAACCATACTTTGTGTGCATTTGTGCCAATTTTTTAATCAGTTGGTGATTTCAGCCCAATCTATCTTTGGAACAGGCAAATTCTTAGAAAATAAGTGAGAAAACAGATGTGAGAAACTATGAGACTCTGAAAACTTCCTCAATGTCAACAGAAAGAAATTAAAACCAAAACACATTACCGGGCACAAGAAATGTGAACAAGAGAAAGAGCTCTCAAGTGTTTCAGCTGGGGAAGAGTTCCATTCTACAAGACAGAAATCCTTGGGAAAGCAGTTTCATCGTTTCTGGCATTTCTAAACAAATATGAATAACATTTTAAATGGTCACAACTTCAGTGCTCTTTATTGGGCTTATCATGCTGACTGGGAGGAGATTGTAAGAGTTTAAAAATAACAGAACTTGGCCAAGTGTTCCACTTAGGTGCTCTGAACCTCCTGCTCTTGCATCCTGGGGAGAGATGGAGGTGCCCATCGCAGCATGGACCTCACGGCCAGCAGGATACCAGGCTTGGAAGGAGTCTGACAGTGGGCAGGTCCTGCTGCTCCAGATAGTAGAGGGCTTATCACCTGGAGGTCTCCTGCTGAGGCCCCAGCATCTTCTTAAGCAATAAATGAGCAGTATGTTTGACATACTACACTTTTTACCAAATTCGTAATAAGCTATCAAAAATAGGTAAGGGTTGTTATGCACACCTCTATTTCTTTCAGTTAAACTTATTTCTGCCAGATGTCAAGCAATTTAAGTATTCACTTCAGTCCTTCCTCAGAAACACTCTCAACTCTCACAGAAGGTTCATGCCCAGCTAGTAGCTGCAGCCTAGAACTGAACAACAAAAGCCCCAGGTCTGCTATCTACACCCGCTGCCAACTCACTGCATAATCTCTTTGTCACCCACTTCAGGTACTTTTCCCATCAGTAAAAATTAGGATATTGATAGCTGCCCACTACTGAAAAGCACCATGAGCTTTCAAATAAAAGTTGAAGTGGGACCAAAGAGCAATATTAGTTACTGTAAGACTATCCATGTTTTTCCATTGCAAAATGATAGAGCCCCATCCTGTGGTTTACAGTGAGTCCTGTTAATACTGTTTATCATCTGAAACAACATCATAAATCCAATTTAACAACAAGGACTAAATAGGAAATGTACTGTACCTCTAGCAGAAATTATGGTTGGAGATTTAATTTGCCATACACCTCAATCAGCAATATTCTCTATCCCGTCATGAATCACTACACTGACCCATGAACCTGAGCATTTGCTTGCAACTCACTATTGCTTAAGGAATTATCATTATTATGGCAGATGGGGACAACCATGTTCAAATAGAGTTGGACTCGATGATCCTTATGGGTCCTTTCCAACTCGAGATATTCAATCATTCCATGAAATAGCAAAATCAACAAATAAGTAAACAAAGAGTTTATTCAAACAATGACCAGTCAAGTCAAGAACTATATTATGCTCAAATGCACACACAATATAAAAGAAAATGAATAGTATAAAGGGACATAGACAACCCTTCCTGTGAGTCACCACTTCAGTTTTCTAAATGTTCTTGAGATTCAGAGGAAACCCATTTTAAAACCTCAAATCAAAGTCTGTCCTCATTGAGTTCCTCGCAAAGGGAACAACTGTGGCTCTACTGATGACAACAGGAAACACTTTCACCCCTTCCTGCTTATGGAGATAAACAGTGAACTTCCCAACACGGACAAATTAATTCTAAATAAACACTACTGGCATCAAAGTTACCATTAAATGTTTGCACAATCAGAAATTGTCATGGAAAACATCTTTACATATAGGTTCACGAAGCACATGGAAATTTTTGCTTGAATAAGGACAGCATCTCTGAGATATTTCATGCTAATAAAACACTATTCAGAGGGGCTCTGAGAAAGCACTCAAATCTACACACATTCCATGAAATAACTTCTTAGATTTGGATTCCATTAACCTTACTCAAATGCCTACTGAGTGGCCACAAGGAATTCAATCTTGCCAGATTTTGCATATGGCTACTTAAAAACCAACCAAACAAAACCCAAAAGATACATAGTAATGAATTTTTGAAGGACTCAGCATGCCTATATAATTGTATTATATTCAGCAACTACTGGCCCAAGTAATCATACGGTGGCTGAACCTGTGCCTGTTCAATCACTGATTAATGTTTTTGCATAGAGAATGATTTGTCAGCAGCATTAAACGGGGCTGCAGCTGAACACATAGTGAGCTACACAGATAACACACACGGATAGATATGTTACCTCACTAGTTGCAGTTCATGTTAAATATTGTCAAGGGCACTGGAAAGCAAACTCAAGTAAATGTAAACCCCATGGCTTAACAGTTCTCCTAAAACAGCCAAACTTGGATCATCTCCTCACAGCGCGTTCCCCTCTGTAAGAACAGCAATATTTGATTCCAGCCTTTTCCGTACCTCCTGACTGTAAATAATGGATCAAAAAATACAATCATGAATACAGAAGGTGGAAATAAAGCAAAAGAAAAGGATAACATGAAAGAGGAGCTTTCCTCACAGCACTGCAGGAACACTGCTGTGTTCTGCTCAGGGACTGAACTCCACAGCTCCTGCTTGCATTTAAGAGGATTTAAAAAGCTAATGATACATTCATCAAGGTTATAAAAAAAAAAGTTTTCTTCATCTTTTAATCAAAATACGTAATCAAGAAGCCTAAGTGCTGATTATCCCCAGCTTTCAGCCTAAGTCACTGAAGCAGCCCATTAAATGGGGTTTCACCCTTTTCAGTGCGGAGGAACGGGTCACTTCACCACGCAGGTGGATCTCAGGCACCTCACTCACTCCCCCCCATCTCATCCATTCCTGTTATTATTTTGAGAGCACAGCAGTCGAACACAGCTAATGCACATGGCAGGAGTTCAGCAAACATGGGACCCATATCAAGAAAGCCACTTTTTAGTAATGGCACCTTTATTACCACAAGCATGTTCCCAACCCTTAGGGCAATTAATTATGGGGACGAGGAGATATGCAGGGAAAGACTAAAAATTGCCTTTACTGGAACACTATTCATTTGGATGATTTATGGAGTTCTTTATTGTTAGTGCCACAAGAGCTTTTTCAAAACAAGAGAAATCATTAAATCCCATAAAACACGGACTATCGCCGCAGTTAGCTCGTAATTGATATTCTTGCTCGTGCCATTTATATCACTAAATGGAGCTGATAAAACAAAAATTAGTAAAGCACGCTGATGGAGAGCAGGAGCCTGCAACATCCCAGAAGGAAGCCAAGGCATCCTTTCCCCTCCTTCCCAGCCACCCAGCAGGAATTGCCTCCCTCCCCCCCAGCCCCCAGAAGCATTTGCTATTCCGCGCAGGTGCTTCCCAGCGGGATTCACCTCCCCCCCCGCCAAAGGCGCTGGGGAGCCGAGGGGAGACAGCAGAAACTTTGGGAGAGAGGGAGGGATGGAGGCCAAGGCTCCCCCCAAACCCTCCCGACTGGGGCTGGACCGGGATGCGCGTCGCTACGGCCCCGAAACCAGCCCCGATCCCCGGGGCGGGGGGATTCATTTGCTTTTAAGGGAGAACCCGATTGCTACCACCCCACCCCNNNCCCCCCGCCCTTCCCCACCCTCTTCCCAGTTATCCCCCGAGGGAATTTTAACTACTTCTCTCTCCTTTTTAAATGCAAATAAAACAAGCTTTGTGCTGGCAGATTTCTATGGGGCTTTTCAGGCTCCTGCCGAGTGGGAAGAGCGCAAGATAAGGCACCGTTTTCAGCAGAGGATTGGTGGGTTTAAACAGTTACCGAATAACAGCCAAAACATGTGCAGAGCAAAGAAACTCCCAAATACAGCGGGCAGGGGAAGGGATGTACATTTTAGTGACGGGAAGCAAGCAGGAGTGCTAGGAAAGGCTCGGAAGGACGGGAGAACAGCATCGAAAATGCAAATAGCTCAGCCCGGATTCCATGGGAAAAGAGGAGCTGCTGATAACCCTGAGCGAACGCTGCTGCCTCCGAGATGGAAATGGCTCCCTTACCTTATTCCTAATCCTCGCTCGCACCTGCTCTGCAATCATAAATACTTCGAGGTGCTTAATATGAAGCTAAATTGCTGGCTCAATATAAGAATCTCTTCGTACGCCTCTTTTACAGAGTCAAAAGGAGATTTTTAGCATCGTCCTCCTCAGTATCCATTAGCTTCCCAAAGAATCCCCATTTTCTTGGAGAAAAAAAGAGGCAAAAAAATTAAAATACGGTACGTCTATATAGAAATGGGCACTGTAATAGATCCAAAAACCAGGGAGTGGGGGGAGCTGAGAGGTGTCACTACAAAGTTGGCAAGCAAAACGTATCCTCGGCAGGAAGGGGAGAGAGAGAGAGGAAAAAAAGCCACAAAATTCCCAGGGAGATTTTGAAGGAAAAGCACAAAACCCAAAAGCCAAACAAAAAGAGAAGAGAAGCGGGGGGGAAAGGCGCCCGGGCGCAGCCGGGCTGGCGGGAGCTCCCCCAGCCATCCATCCGGCAGCAAAGTGAGCGGCCGCCTCCCCCCGCGCC
>VZRW01013250.1:1823009-1924907 GCA_013398125.1 Aegotheles bennettii
CTGAGGCTGAGCCGAGCCGGGGTGCGGGAGCAGCCGCGACCCCCGCCCGCTGCCGGGGAAAGTTCCCCCCGCGCACGGGGGCTTTGCGGTTTGGGGATTTTTCTCCTCCACGCACAAAGCCGGGTGCGGGGCCGGGCTGTTCCCACGCTGGGGTGGGCTCCTGCTTCCCCCTCCCGAGCCCCCCAGCAGCGCCCAGGGCAGCCCGGGTGCGAGAAGGCTGGGAAGGAGAGGGAGGGAGAGGCGCTGCTCTCGGTGGGTGGAAACCCAGAGAAAGTCCTTGGGTACAAACACCCCCCAGGCACCTCTTCCCTCATCTTCTGCCCCTGGAAGCAACTCCAACACCCCCACCCATCACCTGGCAATGAGGCAGGGCACCTCCACGGGTGTAGACATCACCTCCCATCTCCCCCTTCCCCTCTCTCTTCTTTCCTGACCTGGGACACATTTCATCAGAGATTTTCAAACACCTTTAATTATTCTATTAATGCACACCCATAAATCTTCCAGAGCAGCTTTTTCATTAGGCAAACATCAATATATGGTATGCAGATACAAACAGAGGCACGGAGTGCTAGGTAGGTGGCAAATTACACACTGAAGCCATAACAAAAGCTAAATCAGCATTGTTCAGTCTGGTTTTCCAGGGCTTTTCTAGAGAAGTTATTATATTAATGTTTTTTATTACAAAAGAAGATACCGTGGGAACAACTTGTGTCAGTAGGTTACCAGGTTACTGGAGCAAGCCCCCATCTACACCACCATACCCAGTCTCTCTGAGAGCACTAACCAGCTTGCAGTTAGACTAGTGAGGGAAAACATAATAAAAAGTCATCAAGTCTCTTTAGTACTAGTGGTTTATAGTCACATCATCCACATATTTCACCAAACTAAGATTATTGTTGTTGTTCTGTTTGGGAAACAGAAAATGGCAACCTCGAGTGGAAGAGCCCAAATATAGGTCCATCCAACAGAAAAAGCCCAAGGAAAAGAGACCTCCTGGCTCCCAGCTAAGCAATCATGTGTGTAGGGTGTGGGGAGTGGGTCTTACAACTTGGTTTATCCCTCATCGCATCCTTGGAAGAGGTGATCAAGGATGCGCAAGCAGATGGATGTAGAATAACTCCAAAGGGAAATATGAGATCCTAAGGAAGTCTTAAACATGGGTACGGAGAAAGCATAGACAAGGAGAGGAGGAAGGCAAAGGGTTCAGTGAGGTCTTCCTAGGCAAAGTGAAACAGTGGGAAGAGAACAGAGAGTCTGAGAATAAACCCTTACGGCTTCCTCAGCTGGAAAATAAGTCCTTGTGGAAGACTATTACAAACACTGTTTTCCAGGGAGGAAATCAAAATCACATTGCAGCAATTAGGTATCTGCTTGGTGAATTTTGAGGGCTGAAGGTGAAGAGTGTTAAACTCTCTTAACACCTTTTTCTCGGACAAAAGAAGAGAACAAAAAGCAGGGATTAGTTTAAGGCTGAGCTCAGTAAAGATTCTTCACAATTCTTGTATCAGACAGTCGTGTTTACAGTAAAAGCAAAATACCAGTCCTAAGAAATTGGTACAAGTGGAAGAACAGTTCTATTCCTTAATGGCAGTGTTGGATGCAGAGCAATCTGGAAATCCTGTAGTGCTTCCAAAGGCAGCACCTGGCTGTGAAACATGATGCACTTTCAAAGTCTTCAAGCCAGGGTGACTAACAGGGTTTCAACCCACAATACTTCTCCCAAAACTGAAGTTCAGTGCACAAAAATATTGGGCTTGTTTCCGTTTTCAAATCAAACAAACCCTTGATTTACCCTCTAGAGCAACTTATGTGATTTTGGATGTGCAATCTCATCTTTAATCACTGTTCTGATGGCTACAAAAGCAAGGGTAGATGCTCCCATCTGCTATGTGGCACTAGGTGGAGCAAAACAAGCCAGTGCCTCAAAAGCGGGTTGGCAGATGCACCATCTCTACTACACCTATGAGGGTCTCTGGGAAAGGCATCCCCCACCCTGCTGTACCAAGCTAACACACGTGCACACATTCTTATACACCGCTTGGTTCAAGCAGTGGCTGTTTTGAGGAAAGGGGACCTATAGAAAGGACAGAGCTGGGGAGCAGCTGTTCCATACAGCATGGTGCCTTCTGCAGTATGTGATTTTCAGCTGGAAATCTGTACAGTTATTTCAATTTAGGACAATGGGAGATCAGTCCTTCACCCTCAGTCCCACTGGAGAATGCACTACCAGCAGCAAGAGAGGCTCCATGCTGGAGCAGACCTGGAGGGAACAGGCAGAGAGATGTAGGGGGGAGCTCTGTACATCTGGAAGGTGAGCCACATACATTTTTGAAGTGATCATTACTTTGGTATTCCCATCCTGAGGAGCAGATTTAACCCTTTAGTCAGTAAATGATCTACATAATATTCACCACTGCAATACCTGAATACCTTAAGAGCTTTAAACTGGGCACCCAGAAGACCAAGTTCAAAGTTTAGGTGTAAGGCTGAAGCCTTCAGACCCACTCAGGTTTTCCTACGGGTGGAAGCTCAAATGTAACACGGTTGCACGTATCAGTTCTACCTTTCAGAATGAGGGTGATTTGTCAGGATTAGCCTCAGGGGTATTTCTAATACCTTCCCTGTACTTGTGGTGATTAAACAGGATTGAAGATATCTTCCAGTTCCTTCCAGCTCCTACATCTTTTCCTGGGGATTTATATAGAAGGGAAGATGCTGTAATGCAGCTAGTAGCTAATACATCTCACAAGGACAACATAAAGTCACTTTATTAATACAAGTTTAGCTTTCCCCATCTTGGAATCGTAGCTCTGTTTTGCCATGTGGGTCTTGCCACATTAGCACTCAACCAGAAAAACTCCACTAAAACTTATGAAGAATATTTACCAGTTTTACTGTCCAAAAGGAAAGAGAGGAGACTTCCACACTTAATGTAATCATCTCTGCCTCTGTGAGACAGAGGAAATGAAGGTGCCCTAAACATGACAAACAGAAAATGATATGTACAAAAATAGGGGAAAGAGCTGCATAATAAAGCTGTCTTTTGTAACTGTCCAAGGGAAACTGAGAAGGCTGAAAATGAGTTGCAGCAAGGATGACTTTGAAGAGAAGTTGTCAGCTTGCTCAACTCCCAAATTCACACCCTCATGCACAATCTTTAGACAAAAAGCAGAACACAGATGCCCAGAAGTTTTGAGGTAGATAAGACCTTCATGCTTGCTTTCTGGGTTTGTTACTTATTCACTCTACGACCGTAGCTTAAAGTTTCATAGCTGGAGGAGTTACATTAATATAATTATGCATATGAAATATCAGTGACAAGTTACTGGCGAATATTTAGAAGGGAGTACAACTTTAGACCTCAATTTTTATAAAAATGTCTTGATTTTCAAAGGTACTGGGCAGCTGAAGAATTTCTGACATCATGGAAAAGGGAGGGACATCTTTATCCCTAAACCAATGCCCAACAATTTCTTGAAGTTCTTGCACTTAAACTTATTTTTCTTTTATGCTTTTGACTATGAACATTTATGTTACCTTCTTGATCAGTCCTTAGTAATGTCTAAGAGAAACCTTGTAATGACTCTGGTCATTACATTCTGCAGAGAACCTCAAGTAGTCATTGAAACATTGTTATAAACATGCTCAACAAATATAATGGAATACATAGGACATGCTAGGAGAGATCATTCCTGTATTTAATGCCTACTGTTTTAACAGTGTGAGGATATTTTCTTCCTTTTTTAGGCATGCAGGGGCCCTTACTGAACACCAGGAAGAGAATAAATGGAAACATTAACATAAAGAACACACAAATATTCTAGTGCCGGGATCCTGGGGCACCCCGAGGTGATTTGTCTTTTTCACCTTACTGCAGTGATCTAGCAACTGCTCTTATTTCCCGTATTAGTATCAGGATTCAGAGATAACACATTCACACCTCATATATGCAACCTCTAATATTAAACAACAACGTTGTCCTTAGGTCAGCTGTGTCACAAAGTTAAATTCCCTTATAAAATAGTAGGCACAGTTGAGGAAAAAAAGGAAAAGACTTCTTGGGGGCCCGATTTGTCTTTTATGGAATCAGCGATCTGGAGTCACCATTGTAGGCTTCAGCCATTGAAACCTGGTATCCAGAAACAAACCTCAAAGATTAATATTTTACCAGCAAGGCAAATAGTCATTTCATGGGATTTTGGAAAGCTTCTAGCTTTGACCCAGTTTCCATCACTATCACAGGCAGCACCTCTTACACCAGACACGGCTTTATGAGTAGTTCCAGTCAGCACTGATCATCACTAATTCAAACATCAGAATAAGACTCTAGTTTTTTAGTAATATATTTAAATATGCTTAAATTTAGTGATACAGTTAAATACATTCTCATGTTAAACATATCTACAAGCACAGCTTGACACCATCAGTGTTCAAGCATGGGGCAGAATGATGTGAGGCCTCGGTGATTTACCTGCCTGTTCTCAGAAAGATCCCAGTTTGTTAATAAACAAACTTCAAACTCAAATCAAGGCTAAATTTGATCTCACTCAAAATAAACCTTCTTTTGCATTCCGGTTTTAAATCACGCATCTTAAAAGTAAAACTGGCCAGTAGCTGAAGTTTTTCTTCTTCACTAATAATTAACAAGTGGAAATGCTCATCATTCAATATCATATAAAATAAAGATGTTCCAAAACTATACAAGAGCTCATGGGTAGAAGACTTACTCCTGTCTGCATTTCTCATCATGCAGCCAAACTCTCTATCTAGCATTAAATACATACATATATATTATATATATATAACACAAAAATATATAAATCATGCAGATTCGAGTAAATCTCAGCTAATGTTATTACTCTCAATACAAGTTTGTTAGTACTTCCAGGCGAGTATTTTAAGGACCAAGTTACACCTACTCCTGATACCTGAACTATCTTAATACTCCACTGGAATAAAGCAACACTATTACTTAATAAAAGAAAGTTCTCTAAAAATCCAGTTACCATCATAAGAAAGGGAGGAAGCCACAATGATTATGCCATCTCTTTGAAAGATCACCAATATGGCATACATATAACAGAACTAGTACTCAAAACCAAGGCATGAAATAGCTACCCCGGTTTACAATATTATAGAAAACATTCTTTGGCCTTTCCCACTTTCTCAAACATTTTTAGTTGTCCAAAGTCTTATTTCCATATCTGAGACTACAAGGTCTACTGGATATAAAGGAGTTGTGATTATCCTTAAAGTGTATCTGACATTGCTATTAATGCTTTAAAATTGCTACCAGTGCATTTTTGCAGTTTCATCCTTTTAGCAGAACTGACACATACAAAAGCTTTGAAAATTCAAGGTATTAATCTCCCAAAGCATATGTGTAGTGATTACTTAACCAATAGGATGCTTTTTCAGTTCCTTCACAAGTTGGCTCAGTAACAGTGCAATATTAATAATGCTTTAGCTTATACTTTTACAACCTGTTCTCCATTTCTCCCATCTGTCGATAGACTAAAATTGTGTTTACAGAATCACTTGTTTTCCATCCTTTTTTTTTAAATTCATCTGAGAACTCATAACCATTTTTTTTCCCTAAAGAGAATACAAAACCCCAAAAGTTGAGGCTCAGCTCGGTTTTCAGGGCCGTTTATATAATTGTGAAGTAGCTCCATTGATTTGAAAAGCGTGATTTTAATTTCACCCTTTAACAGAGAAGAAAAGAATTTTCTTCTCATTACTATTGCAATCTAATATATACCTTTAGTTCAGGTCCCCATCTTTCTTACCAAACTACAGCTTCAAGCAACCCTAGGGTCTGTTACAACATGATCTTTGGATCAAGAACTGGTTGAAGGGAAGAAGTCAGAGAGTTGTGGTCAATGGGGCAGAGTCTGGTTGGAGGACTGTGACTAGTGGAGTGCCTCAGGGATCGGTACTGGGACCGGTGTTGTTCAATATCTTCATCAACGACCTGGATGAGGGTACAGAATGTATCCTCAGCAAGTTTGCTGATGACACTAAACTGGGAGGAGTGGCTGACACACCAGAAGGTTGTGCTGCCATTCAAAGAGACCTTGATAGGCTGGAGAGTTGGGCGGGGAGAAACTTAATGAAATTCAACAAGGGCAAGTGCAGAGTTTTGCATCTGGGGAAGAACAACCCCATGCACCAGTACAGGCTGGGGGCTGACCTGCTGGAGAGCAGTGTAGGAGAAAGGGACCTGGGAGTCCTGGTGGACACGAAAATGACCATGAGCCAGCAATGTGCCCTTGTGGCCAAGAAGGCAAATGNTAACCAATAGGATGCTTTTTCAGTTCCTTCACAAGTTGGCTCAGTAACAGTGCAATATTAATAATGCTTTAGCTTATACTTTTACAACCTGTTCTCCATTTCTCCCATCTGTCGATAGACTAAAATTGTGTTTACAGAATCACTTGTTTTCCATCCTTTTTTTTTAAATTCATCTGAGAACTCATAACCATTTTTTTTCCCTAAAGAGAATACAAAACCCCAAAAGTTGAGGCTCAGCTCGGTTTTCAGGGCCGTTTATATAATTGTGAAGTAGCTCCATTGATTTGAAAAGCGTGATTTTAATTTCACCCTTTAACAGAGAAGAAAAGAATTTTCTTCTCATTACTATTGCAATCTAATATATACCTTTAGTTCAGGTCCCCATCTTTCTTACCAAACTACAGCTTCAAGCAACCCTAGAGTCTGTTACAACATTAGTAGGTATACATACATAAAAACTGGCAATATTCAATGGGGGAAAACACAGCCAGCAGTGATCTGCATTTCAAACCTGAATCCTCCGAGATGCCCAAATGGGAGAGCAATAAATAAATAATTATGGTGCTGGGTGCTATCTGCTAATTCAGTGCCACATAACTCTCCCATCCACCAAGATTCCCAGGCCCCAGACATGTGTCTCTGTACAGAAGTCACTGTAATGGTACTATTTTACATATTAATTTCTTTGTATGCTCAGAGAGAGGGAAATGGAGAAGTCCATCCTCCTCAAGACCCTGAGCTCTCTCTCCGTAAGCTGCACGCAGCAGGTAGGAGAGCAGCATAACAAAATTAAATCTTCACAGATAGGTCTTAAAGCTATAACAGGCCACTGTTTTTACCCCACTCAATAGACTTGCTGGAGTAAACACTGGTTTAAAAATTACTCAAGGACCTCAAGATTTGGCCCCAAATCAACATGTATATAAATAACTTCATTTACAACTACGTTTTTATGCCAGATTTAATGTCAACAGCCTAACGGTGCATTGGATTTCATTTATAGGATTTATTAATTTTTATCTAATGAACAATTTCACAAGGCAATTTAGATGATTACAACTGTGAAATGTTTGCAATGAGGACCAGATCTTGCCAGCCTCACTTGCCTGTAGTGCCACTTATATCAAAAGTAATTGAAAACAATTGTACATTAAAAGTACCAAAACAAACAAGTTTGAGAACACTTAGTCTACACAAGAAAAGGAAGCAGAGCAGATATTTCAGTTCTGAGCCACATGCTGTCTCTGTACAGATATGTACAGCTTACTGGAGTAGACTGGCTTATAAGAAACAGCATGGCATGCCAGTGTGAGGGGTGCCAATTGGGTAAGAATTGCCAACATGTTGCTTTGGCTACAACAGATTGTTCCTACTGTAATCAATGGGGGTTTTGTCAGAGGGACAAAACGAGGTCAAAGCTAAACATCCTAAAACCTCACCTTGTCACTTCAACACATTTGAAAACCAAAGCAAAGGAACATTTCTTTGGTTATGCACCACAGTGAACCAAAGAGCAGCTTATTTACCAAAAAGGTCGTCTGCTGAGTAATGTGTTTGTTTATTTTTTTATTTTTGGTAGTAGGACCTTGCTTTCTCCTTCTGATCTTGGAACTACACTGCAAAACTTCCCATTCATAATTAATGACATTTTTTAGATAGTTTTTGCTTAGGTGGCTAGAATCTTCCCAGCACCAGCGCCCAAAAACAATTACCAGCATCGTGTTCAATTTACTTCCAACTCCCTTTCACCCAGCAATAATTATATTTCTTCTGTGTGTTTCAGAAAACAGAGATTGCTTGCCATAAAATTAACTTGACGTGATTCAAAAGGAAATGCAAAGCATTTTCTCCCGAGTCAGAGAGCGAGTGGCAATTGTGAAGAGAGGCTTAAACAAGAAGGGGGAAGACTTGTGCTTTCAGCCAGGGGAGGCTTCGTTACAAATTAAGTTTTGTTTCCTTTACTTGCTGCAGCACAATGACAGCTTTGACAGACATATGGGTTGTTTAGAATCATAAGGGCTTTTTAGTTTAAAGTGCTTCAGGAACGTATCTAGCTGCAGTATGTGACGTAGGCACTTTTTATTTAGCTGTATTCTGCTAAATGTGGTTTGTAATTGGAACACCTTTCAGTCCACGCATAGGAAAATCTGTTTCAGTCTACGTCTGCATTGCTGAGCTGCTCATGCAGCGGGTCCTGCTAAGGCCACACATTGTGTATTGCACATTACCCTGCATTCCAACACCATGCATATTATTGCCCTTTATTTCTATGGGAACTGGAAGACACTCGAGGCTGTCTTGTCTCTGAGCAGACAACCAAAACCACAAGATCTTCATGTCATTTAAACCTTCTTCCAAAAAGAATAAATGAATCGGGTCACTCCAAGGTTTTCAGGTTTTGCCTCATTGCAAGGGTTGCAGTTTCAGCTCTGTTACAACGCTGTAAGGTTTTGCTTGAAAATGTCATCACTATGGGCCTGATGTGCATTGTAGCTGGTACCCATGTTACATCATTTGCTTGATTTAAAAATGTGTAGTTTTAGTTGGTTTGGTTTTGTTTTTTGGTTGTTGTGTTTGTTTGGGTTTTTTTGGTGGGGGGTGTGTGTTGTATTTTTTTGTTTTGTTTTTGTTTTTTGGGGGTTTTTTTCTAATGTTAGAACTGTACACTTGGAGACAGATCCTGATTTCGATTACAATTTGTAATACTCCCAGTAAGGTCATTTGCTTTACTGGAATTATCCTAGATGACATAAGCATGGCTGTGATTAGACTGGGGCTGATTATGGGATCTGCAGACCAAATGGTGCTCTTTCTGGCTTGTGCATTAGTCACTGCCAATAAGGATGTTGCAGCTCTAAACTCTATTAGTTCAGAATGCAGAAACCACCTCATGTTGCAGATGAGAAAACACTAGACTTGTAAACTGCGGAGTGCTGTTAACTAAACCAGGGCAGAACCTTGTTTAAGAACCCATATGGGACATCATTTAAAGGGTCAACCAGAAGTTTCAACCCAAGCTGCTGTGGTGCTTCAGGTATTTTGCTGTTCTCTTGAAAGAGCCTCTTGAGAGTTGGTGCTACCTAGTATAGGGTGAAGGAACAGCTGTCCTACATAGGCCTCAGCAAAGACAATTACTTGATTATTACTGAATTAACACTATGTTTAGAAGAAAAATAAAAAAAGAGAGAAAATGCTTTTCTGTAAGAACATTGGACCCAACAGAGATGGGACAGATTAAACAGTAACTGAGAATGAAACAAAAGTTAGACCCTTCAACTTTGCTTTAAAAGTTTAAAAATATCTTCTGCATGAACAAGAGTCTCCTGGGTGCCAGCTTCAGAAGTAACTTAAAGAAAAGTCTCATGTCATTTGTCGTTGATGTAATGTAAGAATCCTTTCTTACAGTCTTTCAGGGAGATACAGGGTAGAAAACTGGACTCCCACTCACAGGCAGATTTTTTTTTCCTTTTGCACACTTGTCAAAGAATGTCTTTTCCTCTTAGAATAACGAGAGCCTGTTCACAGAAATTCTGCAAGCAGAGCCTCCGTATCCCCGTTAGTGAAACAAGGGCAATGCCTGCAGAGTTTCAAAAGACTCGTTAATAAGTAGTTATAAAAACTTAGTTTAAATAAACTTATGGAAATCCTGAATATTAATTCTGTTAGAATTATATGGGGTCATACCTCACTAGTTATTTTTCTAGAACTTGAATTTTTTCCCATTAGCAAAGCTGCATAGGTTGCCCTTGTAATTCTGGGTTTGTAATTGAGCCTGCATTCAAAGGCAAAAAAACCCAGATGATCCTGACAAGCTTCTGCAGTGCCTCTGAACTCATTTGTTTCCAGGATTGGGCTGCAGGATTTTTATTTTATTTTTAAACAATTTACAATAAAATACCTGATGAGTACTTTCACCAGGGCATGGTTCACATTTTTGTCTCCATCTCTCAATCTTAAGAGACCTTTATATACAATTGGAGCTCTGATAACTAAGAAAGATAGCCTGCTGTTCTTACTCAGCCAAAAATTGCAGAATGTCAGAGATACAGCAGGAAGAACATTTGGCTGCTTCTGTCACTCCCAACAAAATCTCTAACATTTTGTTTTATTTAATGGCTTCACTTTTCATATGATGATTCAAACCCCTATAGGGGACATTAGTCTGCTGACATTTTTCTGCTAGTATAATTATTATGTCCTTCTACAGTCTGCTTTTCATCTGTGCAGAATTTCTCCCCAGCACAGAACAGTTTAGTAAAGACCTCAAGGTGGAAAGCTGGAGAAGCCAGAATAGTTCTTCAGCATAAGGTAAGGTGGAGAGCAACTCATTTGGTGTAACTGTGTATGTGCTGGGATGCCTGGCAGCTGACAGCATCAAATAGCAGATGGACACAATGCAACTGAGAAGAAAGAATCTTCCTACACGCATGAATAAGTAAGTGCTGGGAATGCGGGGAAGAGGCATGTTTGCCTTCCCTTTGCACTCCACCAGGCAAAATATGTTGCAGATTTCAGCCACTTAAAGCATAGCAGGAAGGTGGGCATTTCTAACACAGTACATACTGAAGCATATACCGGTGTATCACCCCTTAATCACAAATCAATTTCATTACTCCATGCAGAGGCCTACCCTACTGCTTTATATACAAAACACAGAAGGTTTTTTAAAGAAATAGATCCCATTGAAGTCTAACGTCATTATACCATTTAGGGCTACTGCTAAATGCTTAGAGGTTGAGCTTTGGTTGATATGATTTCAAGATAAGTCCTATCTAGACCCAGCTGTACTTTTCAGCTGAGGTTACAGCTGGCCCCTTGAACACGTGTCTTTTTGTTGCTAAGCAGGTGCAGATCTGAAATCGGAATAGAGCACTTGGGATAAAAGGAAAGCAAATCCACCTCCTCAGATTTTAAGACAATATTGCCTTGGTAACAGGTAACACACGTGAAGTACGTGGTTAATTGAGGCTTCCAGCTGCAACAGCGACAAAACAAATGAAAATGAGACTTGCTGTAGCAAAATACAGACAGTCCTTAATAGTCAGGTAGCTTCAAATGCATTAGTATACACCATTAAACAATTGAAAAGACAACTGTGTAGGTCAGATGGAAACAAAGAACAGAAGTCTGGAAAACTTCATGGATCGGGGTGCTCTCAACCAGACAAGAAAGGGTTTAAGAGAGCTCATGCTCTGCTCACTGGTGAGAGAGAGGCGCAGCAAGGAGATGAGAAGATTAAGTTATCTGAAGCTATCTTAAAGGAAGAATGCCATTGCATCCACAGTTTTTAAATTGCCCACTGTCATTATGTACAAGGGTTACAGAAAGCCGAAGCAGACACAGATATCTGTGCTGAACGCCCTTTGTTCAACCTTCCTCACCAAGCAACTCTGACCTCAGCTGCCTCACTTGGAAAATCATGAGGGATGGGAGCACATGGGCTAAGCTCTATGGAGCTAGAAGAACTGAAACAGGGTCCTTTTAACACAATAAGCAACCACTTTGACAGCAAGAAATGGAATACGAAAACAAACACATAAATAACAGTAAATGAAACAAACCAAGTGTACACAGTGGGGCACACAGCTCGCTAAAATTAAAGGTTGAAGAAGAAGTCAGTGAGTTTTCCATAAATGGTAAAAACTGGACAATACTGCAACAAAGGAGTTAGAAAATCTAAAAGCACATATAACCTTAAAAAAAAAGGAGGAATGTCTATTTGTACTGATCACATCGCTGGATATTAGAATCCCATCATATTCATAGCACACAGATTTCTGACTCACAATTAATAACTTTCAACAAAATTGAAGTAACTTGTTAAAGCTCCATCTGATTAAATGGGATGCTTTCAAATAGAAAATATTTCCATTTATGATACACAATGTCTAGCCCCAAACTGAAAAAGGCAGATGGATCTTTTAAAAAAGTTTATTATTATGGAACTGTCAAACTCGATCTGTATGACATATAATTTGTGATAAACACGAATGTATTCCTGCGTAGAGGACTAACACAGCCTTTGTACCAGACCACTGAAATGTCCGTTTGTACAGACCCATTTGTGCAGCAGAAAGCTGAATCTCATGTCACAGCAGTGCTGACTGACAGACTTGGCCCTGTGTTGACAAGCCAAAGAAAACCATGCACTTCCATTCCTTGTTTAGGTGCGTTCGCTTCCAGATGTTGCACTGACACTTGTGACCACTGCCATGCAACTATGGACTAAAAGGATTTTTATGTAGCCTTTATATAAAGGCTACACAGCACAGAGCAGCACAGTTACTTAACACATACCCACAACTAAGTGTTTTAATCCAGTTTGGGTGAAGACTTCGAGAAGTCAGTGGAGAATGCTCACAGCACCTAAAGTCAGGCTGCTTGTGTGTTGAAATATTGAATTAGGTGCCCAAATTCTTGCAGATTTTGACTCAGTGCTTTTGTTACTCTCTAAAAAGATGATAAATACTTGCCAGATTAGCAGAAATCTGACCAGGATTTATTGGCTTTTGCAGAGGTCTCTGACAGCATGTGGTAGTAGTCATTACTCATAATTCAGGGGTTAAGCTAAATTTGACCCAATAACCTACAGTTGAAAGACAGGATCAATCTATCTAGTCACAAATCTTTTCAGACAGCCAACTGGTTTGGGATGTTTTCAGAGAGTCACAGTGATAAAATATCAGCCATATTCTCTTACTCTGCACTATTTGTAACTCTACGGCAGTGCTTTACAGTAGATACAGAAATCTAGTTATTGATCACTTGCAACACCTAATTCAATTTGGAGAGGAAATGGCCTACATTTCATGGATACATTTCATTAAAAGACTATTTATTCATTTTGCATTTTGTAAATGCTTTAGCAGAGAGATATCAATGTAAGCTCTCAGGGTAGTAAGATGAATTGAAAGATTTGATACCAGTCTCCAGGAAAATGTGAGCAAAATTATGTTAGTACACTATGATCTCCTAATGTAATTAATAGAAATCACAAGAAAATAGGGAAAGAGTGGACCCGGAAAGGTCGTCATCTGTATCTCCTTGCCTTAAGGGAGGCTCAAATAGACTTATGTTACATCTGACAAAAGTTTGTCTAATTCAATACTTAAAGATCTCTACTGACACTTTAGAGCCACCTCAGAAAATCTATTCCAATGATGCTCTAACTGCATCATTAGAAAGTTTGCGGCAGATTTTTGGGGGTTTGTATTTTATTTTTTTTATGTCTAGTCTGAATCTTTTTTGCTGCAGTTTATGCTTGTTCCAATCTGTCCTACCACCCGGAATACAGAAAACAGCTTAGACCCTCCTTTCCACCTAGATCCTTAGAGTTTTCAGAAACTATGTATTCCCACACCAGCTTTCCCTTCCTCTGAACTTCTTTTGGTTTGTGTCATCCAGTCAGTGTTTCTCTTGTTTAGGAAGCTCTGATCATTCCTGCCCCTGGTCTGTATCTTGCTTTAAGTGCAGTGCTCAAAACTGAACATTATATATTCAGCTAAGCTTTTACCAGCACAAGAGTTACTTATCCTTGTAAGACATAACTCTAAGCTGTGCACATCAAAGCCTTGACTTCTCTGCTTCTTTTGTGCAACACTGATCTTGGCGCAACACTGTTTGGCTTGTGACCCAATATAACTCCTACCTCTGGTTTTGAAAACAAGTTTCCTCCCATTTTGAATTGAACTACTGATAACTCTGCATTAGTACAGCTCATCTTGCATTCCAGCAACCATAGCTCCAGAATTTCCCTACCTGGCTGGCGAGAATGCCATGAAAACAGGCGAGGCTCTGACAGTCACACCGACAGCTTCTGGCCTGTCCACAGAACATGCTGCTCTAATTACAAAAGGAAATTAGACTCATTCAATGTGATGGGTTCTCAGTAAACCCACACTAGTGGTTGCATTTTTCCTTGCTATGTTCAAGTTGCTTATGAGTATTTTAATTATTTATTTCCCATTTCATTTGTTTTTGAGAGTCGAGGCTGAGCTGCATCATTGCTGAGGACAGACACTGCATTATTTTTTGTCTGTTTTGTGGTACCTTATCATGACTAATGGCTCAAACACTGCTACAGACCATTTGTTCACTGTCCTTGCTCAAAGTTCAGCAGCCCCAGCTGATCCAAAAAGTTCTAATCTCTTGAATCTATGAAATTATTTTTGCCTGTCTACCTCCCACCTTTTCCAAAGATTGCAGCTGCCAAATGATGGAGTTCACAAAGTAACACCTTTTTTTCCCCTGACCTTCCTGAACAAGATCTATCCCTTTTCTATCAATATTCCAGCATATCCCGTCAAGGCTCTGCTACAGTAAGTCAAAATCTTGGTATGTATTAAAAATTCTGCAGATAGATCTTGTGCAGGCAGCTAAAGCAGATATCCAGGCACTAACACAGGACTTTCCAGATCAGATGCAGAATGGAAAGGGAGAAGCTGAGAGGAAAAGGTTTGGAAATTGTGGAGTTTCTACCAAGAGCTGTGAAGAGGAAATGAACATCTCATACATGTAGAATATTGGAATGACATAAGCCATGTCTCACAGCACTGACCAGAGAAAGACTGTCACCAAATATACGCATGAATAGTGTTTGTTGTGTGGTATGCCTGGGAAGGTGTGCAGGGCCCTGTGGCTGTGTGCCAGCATAAAAATACCTCTTTGACTAGAGCCAAGAATAAAACTTGTGTGAAGTTACATACACAACCAGGCAGCGCAGGACAGGACCTACTGTAACATACAGTTATGCTGCACAAACTGTTATTCAAACCTCTGCTTCTGCTTCAATTCTCTGGGCATTACCCTCTTTCAAACTCTGCATTGGAGATTTATGAAATCATTTATGATGAATCATTGTTTACTTAATAGTTCCAGTACAGAGAGATTGTTAATGATTAATTAATTCGCTTTAAAGTTCTAGCCCACATCCACAAAAGCAACAATATCTATTTTATGCATACACGTATATTTATAAGCTTAGCCAGAAGTTAATAATGAATAAGACCCTGACCTACACTTCAGATTCACACAGGATTAGGGTCCTTTTTTTCCTCCCACAGCTTCTGTATTTTATGCCTTTTCCTGTTTTAATAGCATAGCTGTAAAGTGCCTCGGGACTCAGTAGAAAAACACTATCAACAGTCATGCTATTAAAAGCATTACGGGTTACTGTAAAATTTATTTACATTGCTATTATCTCTCTTTAAATGAATCATGTTCCCAGGTTCAGAGTGACTGGGACATCAAATCTAGCAAGCTGTGGTAGATCAAGCAGAAGACGGTGGCAGGCATGGCTGAAGAAGTTGCCCATTCTCCTTATTTCCTTAAAGTAAGAGAATAGCCAGTGCCACCTCCCTATTTGGAGTGAAATGTTGGTGGATCTATGCAAAGATGTGCTCATTATCACAGCACATAAAGTCACATAACAATCTACTACCACATGCATGTTCTAGTTTTGCTGCAATTTGGCTTCTGGGAAATGAAGCAGTTTTGTGCTGAATGTATTACTGTCAAACCGGTTTATAAGGGAAAAGCACTCCCCTTCACAAAAATCACCAGCAGGGACCAGCATTAGCTTCACCAACGATTGACCCTACAGATTACAAGGAGGTACAAAAATCTACACTTATTTCGTCTGGCCTTACAGAGAGGGGAAATCTAGAAGGAAGCTGAAACCATGTCAGGAAATTGTTTGCGCTGAGTTAACTCTTGCAGCAACACTTTTTTTCTGGCCAGCAGAAGCAGTCAACTTCTTTTGGATACAAGAGAAGCACATGCAATCACTTCTGCACTGACCAAGCCTTGTCTTTGTTGCTGTTTTACCAGTTTGCCAGCCTTTTTGGTAATCTGCACTCAGAAGTAAAGGTCTACAAATTCCCAAGTCCTATGTATATTCCTCTGCAGCACATTCAGTTTACAGCTGTGCATGAGGTTTCATATACCAAAAGTCTTGTCTACTGTTTTCA
Organism: Aegotheles bennettii; assembly: GCA_013398125.1. Lineage (NCBI taxonomy): Eukaryota > Metazoa > Chordata > Aves > Caprimulgiformes > Aegothelidae > Aegotheles > Aegotheles bennettii. Next base: position 1,839,275 of record VZRW01013250.1, read on the forward strand.
ACTATTTCATTTAGGCTAATAAAAGTTTTTATTTCTCCCAACAAACCTTGCCTGAAAAGAAATTCTGGAAGATGGAAGTCAGAACTTGGACTTGCCACCCTTCCTTCAGCAGATTCAGAGAGTTCATGCATATTTAATAATATAGCTCAAATGTTAACATAAAGGCAAAAGATTTTCCCCTTCTCTTAAGTTTGATCCAGTGTGTATTTTTATCTGCTTTTCAGGGGACAAGAGTTTGTACAGAAATCTGAAATCTCCTTGCACTGACTTGTTCTGTGAAAAAATAATTCCTGGAGTCCATTCCACAAGCCTCTTAAACCCAGGATCTTTCACAAGTTGAGAGAAATGAAGTTTATTTTATATAAGGGAATTGTTAATCCTGAAAGAAGGAAGATGCGGTCTGAATGGTTCTCCTGAAGTCATAAATTGTATTTCACCAGCTTTATATGAAAAATCCAGATCTCTCCAAGCTCTAGTTTTCTTTAGGCATACAAACAAGAAAATTCCACTGAAACAAAACAAGAACAGAGGGTCAAATCAGTTTTAAAATTTCTGTATGCCAAAAGTTGAATATATGAAAAACAGTGTGAGCTTTTCCCAAAGGCATGGATAATGAGGAAAAAAATATAGTGCTGAAGCAGAAATACAGTCTGTATAGCCACTGTAATGTGCACTGAAGCTACACTACTTTGAGAAAACCATTTAGTGAGGAACTGTGAAACATTCTACTGGATGCAAAAATACACCACACTACTTGTCCAACTTCTGCTACTGCTGGAAGAGCCCTTCCACTTTGCCAATATCAGAGGATCGTTTCACAACCAACTCCTATTTCTCCATTTTTTCCTCCTTTTTGTTACCAGCAAAGCTCTGCTATTGTATTTTCAGAATCTGGTATGAGAACACATGTTCCTTATTGGCCAGACTTTTTAACAAGAAGATAGATGGCAGAGAAAAGCAGTACTGCTGAAAGCATGGGAAGCTGCAGAAAGAGAAGATACACAGAACTCTTCTTCAGCTAATGGAGAAGCATTATTCCTTTTACTGAAAAATTACTGTGTGAAATTCAGTGATCTCTTACATGGGATGTCAATCTGAAAAGTCAAAATAGTCTCTCTTTACCTGAAAGAGAATCTGCAGCTCCACAAACACTTCTGAGTTACAGCATTGCCACTAATTCTTTTCTGCATGACCTTTGGTCAACTTATTTGGTTGTGTCATTCCTGCTGGCCCATTCATTGCAGGAGTGACTGCCTCCATGCCGAGCTCGCGTGAGACTTCTCATCACCTTCGGGGGAGCCTTGCATGGGGATTCCTCAGAACAAAGGAATCCATTTTCAGAATAGATTTTGAATAAGCATTTAGACTCTTTTGGGTGCTTGATCTCATCTGCATCCATGACCAAAATACTCCACATCAATTACAAATGCAACACTTGAATAAGAAATTAAGCACACGTTATCATTAATTAATTGCTGAGATATAAATACTGTCCTTTCAGCACACTGGAGAGAGAATACAAGTACAGAACATGCCCTGAAGATAAATCATACAGATAACTCAGTAAGTTAGGTGAAATTACAGAAGATATTACTGTTTAGCTGATAAACTCCCTGGAATGAATTTTTAAGATGTTTAAGCTTATGACATTTATGACATCAAAGGCAAACTATCACAACTGCAGGGAAAGTAAATAGGAGGAGCCAACAAAGCTTGCCTATAATTCATATTAATTCTAAATAGTACAAAATGTGATTCATTATGGAGTCTCAGAGAACAGATATAGATGTCTGAAAGAAGGAATCTTTCCTAGCAGATGCCTAAACAGACAAGTGGTTGAATAAAAACACAAAGCAAGAGGTCCAATACATAAACTACACAAAAAGCCATTACAGTTCTGTATATATTATAGTGACAGACAAAAAAAAAGTGGAGAAAAGCACAAACCTACAAATCATGTCAAGTACTATTGAATTAGTCTGAAAATTCAAAGGGAAAATATGAATTTAAAAACCAAAAAACATCTCTTGTTTTGTCCCCTCAGTATCACCACAGTCCATAAGGGACAATGAACAGGCAGCTCAACAAATGTCTCCATTTTTATTCTTGACTCTAATACACCAGCTACTGCTGATTTCCATCAGCAAATTAAAGATAGAAATTTATGAGCCCTGTGTCCTTACTGGTCAATTCTGACCCTTTTTCCTTCATCAGGCATCTATGCATATGAATCCTTTCTGTCCAAATTCAAGTCACAGATAAATTAAAAGGAGAGATAACCTGTCTATTCTTCAGATTATAAAAAAGTTCAAACTATTTAAGCAACCCTGTCCTTGATGTTTGATTCAAACACAGCTTCTGCTGATTCCAATGACATGTGGCTCTTCTGTAGGTGTGTGTATGGCCAGGCTGCAGCAGCCTGATATCTTTATGGCTCAGCTGTAACTCCATATAGCAGCCTTGAGAAGAGCGGACTGCTGATTTCACCAGCAGGAACAGTCCCAAGAAACACAACACAATCACAATCCCAAGAAACATTGTTCTTCAGAGACACGCTTTTCCCTTCACTTCTGCCTATGTGGTTGGGAACAGTAATTTATTGTTGCCTTGTATTAGAAGAATTAATTTTCTTCTTGGCACAGAATCATTTATTCTGTCCAAAAGGAGGGGAGACAGAATCAAGATTCCTCCCATAGTCTTTACTGAGAATACAGTCACCAGCTTATCTTGTTTTCTTACTTTGCATCTGGACCTAAGGAAGTCAGAGGGAGTACAAACACGAGGTCAAAGGAACCTGCAAGGGCATTTCCTTTCATTTGCAGGTTGTCTGATTTGCAATCAAAACCTGAAAGAATGAGAAAAGAAAGGTAGAAATGAAAGCTAGTACCAGCCCATTTGCAGGATACACTGTTATCAACACCCCATTTTACAAATGCATGTGAGGGGAAGGGGGTTGAAATGCAGCATGTGTCCATTCTTTGTCTCAGAAATCCTGGACATAGCCTAAATCCCAATGATGTCTTTACCATTACTGTCACCCATTCACTGGGTTCCCACAACAGCACACAGCCAAACAATGGGAAATACCAGCCTAAGGGTCCCAGATGGAATTAGACTGCCATAAACTTGTAATCTTAATTTAAAAAAAAAAAAACAAACCAAAAAACAGAGAGAGGGGAAAAAAGACTATCAAGTTTCTGATGAAATCAGGAACATCACTTGAGTCTCCAGCCCTCCAGTCTGTATTTCTGAACTGTTTTACAGTTTCACTTCACAGCCTGCCTGAGTCATACCAAACCCAGAATTTTTTCAGACTAAGACTATATCCAAGCTGCTACGCTGAAGTCTTATTGACTATGATTCAACTCATAAATGTCTCTGGTTAATGGCTCAGAAAACAATTAGACTAAAAATAGTCTCCCCTAAATCTCATCTGTTGGCACAGCAACAGCCTACACTTCTACCACCCATCAGGCAACATTGCACCACTGCCACTCCTTCCCCGTCCTTCCCTAACCCCATGAGGGCCTTTTTCCCCTCACCAGCTCAAACAGTCACCCCGAGGAGAATGGACTTGCCAGATCTTCATTGACCGTCCCTGCCTGGTGATGACTTCTACACTAACTGCTAAAAAGACACCACAAGAGCCTGAGCTGCTCAGCAGTCACTCTGATGGACCTCACTGCAGATATGTCTGCACATGCACATGGTGATAAATGCATTTTGTATGTACAAATTTACTGTTAGAGGGAAGAGATTAAAAGGACTTCAGACATCCTCTCCTCCCTTCCCTGCCATTTTTCTCACCATAGCATCATTGCTACTCTCCTCTACAGGATTTAGGGAATTCATTGAAGTGATGGCATTGAGAGGGACACAAGTGATGCCAGACCTCCCACAACCAGTCTGCTTCTCCATTCAAATGGCTTTCTGGTTCCCAATTGGCCATTATTGACCTAAAGCAAATTTAACTGAATCAGTATCACTGCTAAACCCAAACAGAACAAATCATGGTGGCTAGGTTCTTTTATCACTTAAGAATTAAAGATTTTAAAGGTTTGTCAACACAACATTCACATCAACATTTTTCTTGTGAAAAGTCCTGCTACGGTGGCAATTTTCTACAAAAAGGATACTTGCTGGATGTTCAGAAAGTGGTAGTGGGGCTGAATGTTCCTGCTGCAGCACAGGCTGAGCCTCAGAATAAAACAAAGTTGTCTTTTGCTCTGTGAGTTATATACTTGTGATCAAACAAAGACAATTCTATTCATTTTGCTTGTAACAAAACTGCTTGGGATATTTGGTGGTTTAATATACTGGTGAGAGCAAGAAGTTAAGGTCACTCTAGAGCACCTCATTCTTGTTCAAACCTCTCCTTTCTCCTAGCTTTTTTGCTTCCTACAGCAAAACTCCACTGATGCTGTTCTTGGATGTCTCCGTGTGAGTCTGTATCTCTAGAGGCATCCAGGCAAAAAAAGATGAGCTGCAGTGTTTGTAAGAGATGAGGCTCTCATTTCAGGCTTGCTTTCAATTTTAATAGATAATTGGCCCCAATATATGTGTATTAACCACAAAGAACTGTATCTTCTTATTAACATGCACAACAGCTTTTAACTAACATATAATGGCCAATACGGTGCCCAGTGACAAGACTTGTTAGTATTATATCACATACATGACAGTTCATTGCTAATGCAACCCATCTGGTTTCTGGAAAGCAAAGGTGACTGAAAACAATTGTGTTCTTCTTTCATTTTAACTGATTTAAAATGAATTTTTGTACGTGAGAATGACCAGTCATGTCAAACGGGGACTTAGACAAGGTAATAAATATATATACACTGCACCTATAAATAGGCTTTGATCCATGAGCAGAGAAAATGTCTCCAACAATTTCTTAGTGCAATGACAGTGAAATAATGAGAATGAAATCCAGACTGAGCATCATTCAGTATGTTGTTTAACTCCAAGTACTTAAACAGTTGCTTGTGAACCAATTTATTCATTATCTATTATGGATAGAGTTGGAAGCAGCAAGATAGGTCTGTAAATAATAAGCTGAGTGGGCTTGCTTTCTCTCTTTCTTATATAGCAGGATAACATTTGTTTTCTACTACTCTGATGGAAAAGTTCCAAGACATAGTGATAAATTGAGCATATAGGTGATAGGGCCCTGGTATTACATGAGCAGCCAGTTTAAAAATTTTTGGAGATACACCAGCAACACATCCCATCAGAACCTGCTGCTGCCATTTCTACATTTGCATAAGCCAGGCTGTCTCACAAACTGCTGCTCCTGTTCCTACAGCTTTCCCAAGCCAAACTCCTTCAATCTGTTGCAGTTTTGAAGGCCAAACCCCTTCAATCTGTTGGTGCTGTTTCCAAGTGTGGCTGGTGCTCCAGCAGTTGCCCAAGCCAAGCTCTGGAGCAGTCTTTTGCTATTTATTCTTAGCTTGCTCAGCATTGATTCTGGCTTGCTTTAGCCACCTAACAAGAACCCTAAATTAGGAGCTTACCCACTTGAGACCCCTCTCTGTTCAAACAGGAAGGAAAAGCCAGGTCTAAAGGTTGTTCAAATCCCAGGTAAGCTGAACTAGTTAGGTACCTAAAGGAGTTGGGATGAATCTGATCCCAGACCCTCCACTAGGCTCTAAGAAGGATTCTCTCTTTTCTATTGAATCATGGCATCCAAATGAGGATACAGTCCAAATATGATGCACTTAGTCATCTATTTACACAGCACTTGAATGATATCTTCACTTTTTATTATTGAAATTTCATTTGCGTCTCTACTGCAGGAGCATTTGGAAGGAGAAGGAGAGCTCTGTGTAGTGTTACCCAGTGTGGCATGGAACCCCTACCATATCACAAGGGACAGGTAGGACTACCTGCACACCCCTTGTGCATTCTATTCACATCAATCCCCTAGCAATGCTTTCAGAAGTTTCATTAATCTCATTACCTTCCTGACTTGTCCCTACAAAGAGAGTAAGCTCTTTGATGGTGGAGTTCAGGATCCTGAGTGGGAGGGATAGAGCACCTAGCAAGACCAGAACCCTGGACTTCCGCAGGGCCAACTTTGTCCTCCTCAATCAATTGTTAAGGGAAGTCCCATGGGACAGGGTGCTAGATGGTAAAGGGGCTCAAGATAGTTGGTCAATATTCAAGGCCCACTTCTTGCAAGCTCAGGATCAGAGCGTCCCAATGGGTACGAGGTCAAGTAAGGGAGCTAGGAGACCAGCATGGTTAAACAAGGAACTGCTGGGCAAACTCAGGTGGAAAAAAAGAATCTATGGATCATGGAAGGAGGGGCTGGTCACTTGGGAGGAACATAGGACGGTTGTTAGAGGATGTAGAGAGGCAATGATATCTTTGCCATTCCAACAGTGTCAGATGTACAAACCACAGCAATTAAACTGGCTGCACCTGCCCACTTCTGTGTCACCTCACCACCTCTGGGAGGTGGGCATGGTCGGAGAGCATGCCGGAGCACACAGGCGGAGAGCAACAGCCTCAGAAGACAAAGACATTCTTCCCTGTGCCTTTACTTGCTGGATTCTATGTGCAGATTTTATTCTACATCTTGATAAGCACGTCACATTCAAACAAAGAGTTATAGCAGGTCATATATTCCCCACCAGCATGTTCCCATTTCTGCCTGCATATGCTTGACAAGTGTGTTTATTGCAGCTTCCTGCTCATTGCCCTCAGAGATGTGCTTATTTCACAAGGCCACACAATCAATGTAAACACTTTGAAACTTAAAGGAGGTTATAATTATAAAGGAAGATGTCAATTCCATATGACCTATTGAAATACTGCCTACCCAGCTGAAAATAGTACAGGTAAATTGGCTATAGAATCAAACTGAAAAAATTCCTTCTGAAGGACCACTGAGGTTAACAGCAGGTGTAGCTTTAATGGAGAGAAAGTCTGTGCTTGTCTTGAAACACATCCCTTATTGACATGCTTTGTTTTAAGCGTCAAAAACATACGTAGAAAATTGTCAAAGAAAGGTCTGGGCCTTGAACTGATTTTGTGTTTCTTTTTTTTCTTTTTCTCTTCTTTTTTCCACCCCTTAAGAACAATGCAGTGTTATAAATACTGCTACAGATGTGAGAAAAAAATAGCATTTTATTGTTGTAAATGTTTACATATTTCTGATCAAACCACCAGACCTAGCATTTTTCATCTTCACAAAGCTTTAGAAACAATACTCAGTAATGATCAATCGTTATTATACAACCCATGAATACTAAAAATAGCAAATAGCTTTTCCTTTGCTTTCATGTTTTTCCTAAAAAGTTGTTCTTTGTAATGTTGTGATCATCTAGCAGGCTGTAATTGCCTGGTACTGTATCTTTATCTGCCACAGGACCAAGATAATTTGGGAACTAAGTGTGCAACTTTTTGCTTATAAATCTGTCATCTATTGAAAAAGATGACTATTTAGAAATCTGTTTCTCTTACCTATTTTCAAAGTGCATAATGAAGTCTTCAAACAATAAATAACTGTATGAACATACAAACTTTCTGCTGGAATAAAAGGCTTCCCCGAGTTTTCTTTAGATTCCCATGCACTGTTCAAATAATATATTGCATTTTCTGTATGAATAAGTATATCCTGACACAATATTGAATAAATATTCATTTTCATGTGGGTCATGAAGAACAGGTTTAATTCCCTGAAGACCAAATATGCTATGTAAGAGCATACCAAAACTGATCCTAAGACATACAACACACTAACCTGTATTCATTCTGAACAGTTAATAGAAAAGCAGCAAGTGCTCCTGAAGACTGGGAAGCACTTTGATGCAAATGCAAAAATACGTATGTAAAAACAGTGCTAGTATAACTGCAAATTAATTTATGTTAAGAGAGGTTCAGAATGCTAAACATATTTATTGGAGACAAATGATGTTTTTTCTGTTCTCTGAGGGCGTATTATTCGTCTCTTGTCAAGTTGTTGCTGAGATACCATGTTATCCAAGGGCTCATATTGTGATTTATAAAAGAAAAGGAAGAATTCTGCGTGTATTATCATGGATTGTCTACCCACTCCTTTGCTATTTGCACCTATTGTTTACAGCACAATCGGGTGTGGGAGGCTGCTAACATTTCAGTGGCTGTATTTACCCCTACACTTCCTAACCCAAGCAACAACTATGTAATTTAATGCTGTATGAGGGTTGAGTGACTGCAGTGCATGCACTCTTAGTTATTCAAATAACTTTTTTTAGAAGAAAAAACCCAAATTACATCCTTGCATAAAGCTCGAAACACTTGGAAAGTTAATTAGTACTACAACAAGAGAATAGAGACCACCCAGCCTCATTAAAGGAAAACACTTTGATCAAAAAAAGCTCCACAAGACAACAACAGCACAGTTATAAGGAGCAAAATGTAGCCAAGATACCAAAATCAGAAGCTTAAAAGAATACCAACCACCAAAAAAAAATAATACAAAAAGCTTCCCATCAGATGCACTGTTTTGCTTTTTAAATCCACACCAGCATCACAGCTAGAACATTCCCCTAAAACCATCAGATATATGATATATTTTGCATCAGTGTGGAGACCTGCAGTCACAATATTTTGTCACGCTAGAGGGGAAGTTTTCTGTCTTTAGCATATAGACCTGCGTTCACTATGCTTCCTACCAACTGAATAGTAAAGCAGGTGAAATTTCACTTACATACATGATGAACATTAGATGAATCTAAAAACCAGGACAAAGATACTTCCTAATAAATAACAGTAATACATTTACAAACAGTTATTTGCTACAAGAGAAAGGTAGTTCATAATTTTCTAGGAATTGAAGGAGAAAGGTGCTACACCCAGCTACAGCCAAAGGTGAAATAAAAAGGAGTAACTCTGGAAACAGTTATTTACTTATTTATCTTAGAACTATTCCTATCTCAAGGCTAATATTGCAGCATTTCTCAACTTCAAACATGCTCTTCAATCATGAACCAGATCATTAACATCAAATAATTAATGCCTTGAGTTCTGTAATATCTGTATAACTACTTCCTCCATGAAAATGACTTACTCGTATCATCAGAAGCAGACTGTGAAGGACGCCGTCTTAATTTTATTTAATTATTTTAATTAAGTGACCAGCCTAATATCAAAGCGTTTGTTTCTGGAAGAAAGTACATTGGTTTATGGAAGAAAGTACAGCCAAGCCTTGTGTTAAGATGGTCCATGATACAGATGCCAGAAAGAATGATTTTGCTTCTTAATCTGTCAATAATATAAATCAAATATATAAATATATACACTGTTAGAGACTCTTACACTATTGTTCAAACATTTTATGAAGACTGTATCATACTGTCCTCTAGAAAAGGCCAACAGCAGCCCAGTCTACTGGAACCAACAATATTAACTAATCCAAAGTTCCTCCCTCTCACACACGATCAGTAAAAATACCTTAAAAAAACTGGCATTGAAAGTACCTGAACAATATAATCTGATAATAACAAGTGATCATACTGCCTTAGGCAGTCTTCAACGAGACCTGAACTGCTGATTAACCATGATCAATAACACATCTACAAAGACGTGGTAGATCTTTAAAACCCATAGTGCTTATTTGAATGGGGTTTCCGGGTCATCAAAAGCAACCTGACCCAAATTGTATTTACTTCTCTCTGAATTAATCTGAAAATTACTTCAATATTTACTGACTTAATCGTCATCACTTTTGGTCACTAAACGGGATATTATAAAACTCAACCTAGCAATTGTATTTCTTGTTGCTATCATGCACACACACTAGACTTACAGCTCTGTAGATTTTCCTCATTTTTTACCACTAGATAATATATCCATCAAAAATTGTTCAGTTTTCCTGAAACTTCTTGACAACATAAAATGACATGACTTGAACGCTTGCAAACTCCTATCACTAAAATAAGGAACACCATATGAGTCTAAAGGTTTGGTAGCAACTATTGCTCATCCCTTTGCTCTAGGGGCATTGCGCTGTAGTCCTTCAAAGAGACAGCAAAGGAGACAAGCCAGGAACGACTATGTCTAAATAAAAGAGGAGTTTTGACAGAGTTAAATTCCTTTTAGGATACCTGTAAGTCATGCATCTCTCACGTTCCAAGTACTCTCTGCTATCATTCACTACAACAGGAGACATTAGGACTTAGCAGGATGCAGCTTATAGTTCTAACAGCAAGTGGCATATCAAGAGCATATTACACTTCATCACTGGGATTTTGAAATGCTGAGCATTTTTTAATATAGCACCCCAGGTGTTTGCTGCTTAAAACATACTCTACATGAGCATCTGCAGATGGCATGTCAACAGGGAGCCATCGAGATTCAAATGCACTAGCATTCACTCTGGGACACCATGCTGGGACCCTAAACAAAAAAACCCCCACAAACCACAGCAAACAACAACGGGGGGGTGGGGAGGGAGGGAAGAAAAAAAATCCCACAACATGGTGGATTAGTCAGGATGAAACGTCCTCATGTCTAGCAAACACAGGATCTGGTCTTGCAGCCCTTATTCAAGTAAATTGCCCCAATGAAAATAAACAAGAAAGGCAATGCAAGCAGCCTAGTACAAAGGTAATATTCTGCCTGGATAACTCAACCATGAATAATTCAGTATAGGTTAAGCTCAAGTAAGACTATTGCTAACTGTTTTCATGTATGGAGGATTGATTTTCTTTCAGTATGAAAGGAGACACCGGTTGCAGTGTTTCTAAAATGAAGATGGAGCACACGCCGTTGATTTGACTGAAGCAAGCTGGAGATGATATACCTGCCTTTTTGCCTCATACCACACGGGAAGGCAGGGAGGGCAATTTTCTCCATTGCATTTTTGCAGTTATGTACTGCACAGCAAAAATTAGTTAAACATGACAGATGTAAAGAGGAACATAAGAAGCAAGGAAAAATTACACAGGTATTTCCTGTTCCTGTGAGCTAATTGCAACATTCAGAGGCTCTAATTCCAGACAGAGATTCTTCAGCCTACAAACTCTAATGTAACCAAAAATATCAAATAGTCAATAATTGTCAGTAATTTATACACAGACTGCACAGCCAGAAGGAGACACGTGATGAATAAATGGCACATAAATCAAGACCTACATGTGAGCAGAACAGCAATTGTATTTGACAGACATATGTAAAGCACTGCCTACAGAAAGGCTTATATTCAAAGATTTACAAGAACAAACACAGAACTACACTCTATACATTATGTTTTCTGTCTTAGATAAAGAAATGCAACTACATTACGAAAAAGGAAAGCTGGTTTCTGTCAGCTATAGACAAGTCTTCTCTACATAACTGCGAAGTAAGCATGAATGGTAGATTTTGGTTTTCATTTGTCACTTAAAAACACTTAGGAAGAAAAACAACTCTAAAAGAATATTAAAGATTAAAATAAATTGGTTGCTCATTTTCCATAATACCTTAATGTAGTCATTTAATAGAATGAAAACATTCCCAGTCTAGGACTATTACACTCTACTGTGACACTCTACACAGTAAAAGCCATCCTACCCAAAACTATCATCACTTAATCTAATAACAATCTAAAATTAAGATGAATTGACTCTGAGTGCTTGAAAAAAGATTATTAGAATGAACCATGATGGAAGAAATCACTTGCTTGAAAACTGTTTTTAAATAACTTGCATTATTACAGTTTGTTTTCAAGTGTTACTTGATGAAATATTATCCAGATATTCCTAGCATGGAGTAATTGTTTATATATACAGGTGTCTTGTACTCACATATTCCTTTTAAAAAAATATAATGAAATCAAGCTATAAGTATTACTTGCTACTTCTCATAAAATTTGAAATGTTTCTTGCATAACAATTAAAAAACACATCAAGATGAACCTGAAATAATTTGTCAACGAACACCAATTGTGAACACATAGTCTGTGTGTCACATTTGCAGCATGGTTGTTTTGAGTGTCAGCCCTGCAAATAACTTAGTTTGCCCTGCTCACACATCATTAGAGAGTTTGGAAATTTTATGTTCTTCCTTACGTTGCTGCAGCACCAGGGGTTTCAATGGAGTTACTCTCTGGTTAGGGGAGTTTAATTGTCAGCCCAGTGTTAAACCATGACATTAGGACACAACCTGTAAGTCATGAAAACACTGAAGTTCTGCAGTCTACAGAGATGCACAAAGTGAGGGTAGAGATGCACAAACCGATTTTGTTTTGCTTTTCTAATTAAACTCGATTATGCTAGCCCTACTCCACTGAGCAAACTCTTGGAAGACAGGTATGACCTACAGAATTATTTAAGTTACTGAGGTGGTGTTACTTCATGATCTAAAATTACAGTGTTTGGTGGAAACAGAGATAGATTTCTACCTGAGTGCACATTCACCAATTCCATACGTTTTTGTTGCATATCAGTTGAGCTAAATATGCACAAGAACGTTCCAGTCATCTTTGCCAATTCAACTTCTTCAAATTGATTAATAGTTTTAAAGGTAGAAGAAAGGGCAGCATGCCATTTCTCAGTCTCCCTCCCCTATTCTTCCTGCTATGTCCCTACGGAAAACAAGCAAGTAATGAATTCTAGCCAGAAAGAACAAACTTTTAACATTTCTTTTCATACCTTACACATTGATATAGCTTTATTCTGTGGTTGTTCTTTAAAGGAATGAAAATATATTTAATCTAAAGTACTGGTAAATTTACATTTCATTTTTATTATTTTAGAGACATAACTGTGATGGTGTGAAATGGACATAAATTAGACAATACATACTAGGTAACACACTAAGATACAATATGTAATAAAAACCAGTTGGTACTTGTCTTCCACTTGACTGTTGAAAATGCAAATATCCTGTTCTGTCTGTCCTCTGGTCAAGAATTCTACAGAAAGATCCTTAAAACCTAAATATTATGATTTCACTTATTTGATGTGAACATAATATGTCTATTTACAAGTTAATTCAGTGATAAGTTCTCTATGGTAAGTTTTATGCACTTACTGTCATACTTCCCCGTTTCTGTATAAACCATTTCTTGATAAAAAATTAAAGATCAGAATTTTTTATTTCTCACCTAGCCATTTACCTAAGGTATACGCCTCCATTTTCAACACTGCAATTGCCAAATGTATACAAAGACATGAAAATAAGCATTAAAATCCTTAGGATGAGAGCAAGTATATTTAGTAATCAAAACAAAGAAAATAGATTTTGATTTGGGCAATACTTTCTCCATAGCCATTGGCCAAACACATCCTGAACACGTATCAACTTATCTTCACAGCAGCATTGTCAGGTAAAAAAGCCCATTTATCTCAGAACCAGGATGGTGAGCCAGAGAGGCTGAGACAAGGTAATTGAATCACAGAATTGTTTTGGTTGGAAAAGACCTTTAAGATCATCAAGCCCAACCGTTAACCCAGCACTAACAGCACCCTGCTTCTCTGCTGCTGGAAGGAACAGGTCTTGTTCCCCATCTTCTCCCCAGGCTCACCCTGCTCAGCCCAGACATTGTCCAGCACAGGCTGTGGCACCATTTGGTCTTTCTTAATTCCACTCAGCAGAAAGTTACCTATCTTTTTGCAAGTTGGTTGAGTTTTTTTTCATTTGGTTGGGGTTTTTATGGCCTGGTAAATTGAACTGACTCAAGGAAAGGTAGAGATAAAAGCTACAGCTGACACCAGCTGTGCAGATAAGCCCCGAGAGCAAGGGTGGAGGAATGAAGATGGAGGAGAAAATGGAATATTCCTTTTAGCTGCGGTGAGACCGGCTTGAGCTCACGCAACAACTTTGAAATGTCACTGATGGAAACCTGAGATAAAGAGCATTAAGAAAAGTTTCAGCTCAAGCCAGACTAAAAGCCAATGTCAAACACAGCAAGCTTGGAGAAACATTCCTTCCCTGGATCTTCTGAGGGCGTAAAGTGCTTCTGCTAACACTGGGGGTAAAGCCAACCATATTTACCTATGGTGAAAGTTACAGGAACCCACTGAGCCAAGATCTAAGCAGTGTCATTTACTGTAAATAAATGGATACAGAAATGGCAGTAGCTACAGACAAGTAGCATATTTAGGATGGGCAGGGGAGTTTGAAACATCCTTTTGAATTGTGAAATCTCATCCAATTGCATATCATGCTCATGATTAGTTTTTATCTTAAACCTTAGGTGCATTTTGAAAACAATACTGTGAACAAATATTTTCAAAATGCACACCAGCTTTTGCTTTGGAAACAGGCTACAGTGGGTGATGGAAAACTAAGCCACTTTTTTGATAAGATGTCTCAAGAAAATAGATCTTTGTAAGCAACAGGAAAGCTTCTAAATGATAAATACAAGTGCATTTGCAAATCCTTCCCAGGGGGAGCAAACAGCTTAAAGAAATACCTTAAATTTTATTTTGCCTTTAATTTAGTAGTTCAAACCTAGCCTAAGCTGAGAGTAGAGGCAAATAGCTGTTACTGCCTGCTGGCTGCTGGGCAGCGTATGCAAAGTGAACCATTAGTTTTAGCCCTGTTCCTATTAGATAAATTCCACTTTAGGAAATCACCTTTGGAACCAAAAACCTTCATCAGCAATCGTAGTGTCCTCAGCATATGGAAACAGAGATACACAAAAACTTATTACTGATAAATTAAGCTAGTTCTTTCCTGTCAGGCCAGGAATGGGGTTGCTGCTGCTGAACTATATTGCAGTTATGCCTAACCTATTCCTAAAGCACTGGTATTTTGTCTAGGGGCTTCTACATGCCGAGAAACAGCCTTTTCCATTATTTCCCAGGGGGCCCACAGCTACTTAGCTGTGGTAGAGGTTTTCACAATTAGTCTATTTTCTCAGGAGATGCAGCCTAAATTTTCTTCGTCTTAATTCAATCACATTCTCCCAACTCAAACTCTTCTGCTCTACATAATTCTTTCCTCTTCTGTTGTCTGAATCATAGCAGTTAAGTTTATAATACCCTCTCCTCCTCCTGTACATCATAAACCAAAATGGTTTTGGAGTCTTCTTCAATTATTTTTTTTTGTTTAGGTTTGGATTTTTTTGGGGGGGAGTGGGGCTTTTGGTGATGGTGGTTTTGTCATCATATCCCAACTTCACATCTCTATGGTAGCTTTGAAATTAATTTCCTATTTACATTTCTTATCGCCAAAGACTCCACCAGATCACACAAACAGACTGACTCTCAAGATGGATGCTGGGGCCAGGGCTTGGGTAGTCTCCCTCCAGAAGCCATAACCCTCACCAGTGGGCTGTATTATGGCTTCCATCCACCAACAGATACCGTACACCAAGTCCAGAGCAGAGGCAAGTTCCAATGCTTGCACAATGTCCAATATGTGAGACATTGATGCAACACCAGAAGAAGGAAAGAAGGGGAGAAAAATTCGTTCATCACCACAAGCACGAAACTGGACAAGTCCACTGAGTCTTCCCTGCTTCCCTAGGTCCTTAGCATGGCCCACTGTTCTTTCTTTTCCTTACAATATGGCTTCATTACAACCATGTTCTAATAGCTTCTGAACTTGCTGGTTGAATAGTGCTGCACTTTCCATCATGGTCTGTGCTGTGCACCATGCTCAAGCACCAGCGGACATGAGAAGGTCCCCCTACAGCCTCCAAGACCATTCCAGACCACCTCCCCATCATTCTCCCTGAACCACGCCTCAGGCACTCCACAAAAATTAACTCTGACCCTGATCTTAAAGGTGATCTGCAAAGTTTTTCCTGATAATTAAAAGCTTGTTTGAGATCCCTTAGGAAGACAAAAGTACACAGCTTGTCTAAAATGGAATTATTGCAGTATTAAAATGAAGTATGAGAGATAGACTTCCAATTACTTTATACCTTCACTTGGGACACAAAGATGTGGAAAAAGCAAGACATGACTCAGGGACCCCTCAGCTCCCTCCATTTCAGGGGCAGCCTGGAACCTGCCCAGTCCCCACCTAATGCCACCGTGCCAGGGATGCTGGCCCACACCCTGGCAATGGCAAGCAAAGGGGAGTCATTCCTGTCCTGTCAGCCATGGACCCACACAGCTCAACATGGGCTACAGGCTCTGGCAGCACCCCTCCCTTCCCCCTGTACCTTCCTGCTTTCCCGTTTTGGAGGCTGGGAAGCAGGCCAGCATCCAGGCATCTCATCAGCACCAGGCAGGCGTGAAGGAGACTTGGTGGGATGGGCCTCCCGCTTCCCCCAGCAGACAGTTCTCATGGGTGGGAGGTGATTCCAAAACACCCTCTCCCTAACTCATCACTTCCAGTGCTCCCAAAACTCATTGCTCGAAGGCATTTTCCCATTTGCCTTGAAGAAACATAGGAACAATCAGATCCCATACAACTTGCATCTGGAGCCTTTTCCTTCACTTCCCTTGGTTTTGGTTCTTTTTCCTCGCCTTTTAACTTTTAAAATTTAACCTGACTTGACAATTTATAAAATTCTTCATTGCTTTGCACCTTGTGGAGCCCCATCTGTGTGCGCGAAATACTTCCAAATCCAAACGTTAGTGCTCTGGATTGCAGTTTAACTGCTGGAGTTTGAGGATTTGTGCTTTGGGGGAGCAGGAAGGGTGCTCTTCCACCCACAGAGGGAAAAACAATCCTTTTCTATGGATTCTGGTTTCTTTTTCTTAAGTATGAGATGTGGTGGAAAGAAGGACATCTATAAAAGGGTAATATATACAGTGTAGTGGTAAAGCAATGGGGAAGTACTGCTGAAGAAGGAATTACAGCAGCAACACATGAGTTCAGCTGTTCACCAACATTAACACAGCATGGGGCCTGAAAAAGAACAATTCCAACCCTGTCCTCTGCACGTCTTGCAACAAACAGGAATCCAACAACCCTGTTACCACAGGCTGCCGTGGTCACACGTCTCAGTGTCTGTGGTGCATGCCCTGTGCCATTTGCCCCATACCTCAACCCAAGTGCCTTACATGCAAGGCATTATCTATCATGGGCCGTTCACTGATGTGGCAGCAGCGTGAAATCTGCTTTATGGTGTCTTTGCAAATGCAGAGTCAGCTGTAGGAGGCACCTCGTAGCACCAGGTTCTCCACCTTCATTTTTTCCGTCTGTGAAATGGTTCTAATCAAAAGGGAAATTAAATTCCCTTTGTGCTGAAGAGGATATATATATATATATTTCTAGGTAGGAGCCAAAAATGGAGAGAAAAATGGAGAAAATAGTCAGCTGGTGACTTTTCTTTAAAATTTTCCCTACAAACTCTGCAGCAGGGAGTCAGGCACCAGCTTCAGCTATTCAAACTTGATAGAGTTAGGGGAACCACACATGCTTGTCCTAATGAATATTTTCCCTAAACCTGGGGAACATAAAGAAATCTGAGAATTGCAGAGAATGAGGGAAAATGGATTCACAGAGTAAGCTGTAATTGTTTCAAACCTCGTATGCTAGAGAAAATAAAGGGGTTTATGCCACTGTTTCCCTTACAAAACTAAAGGTTCTTTACTTAAAGTCAATGGAAACTTTCAAAGTGAACTCTACCTGAACTACAGTAATTGTTTGCATGATGGTTAAAATGATGCAATGTGGCATGTTCTGAAATGTGCATGTAATTTAGATTAATTGCACAGCATGCTGACCTTTTACAGCCCGCAGTGAGACTGTAGCTCTGTGGCAATACATAACACAGTGAGGCAGGAGAACCGAGTTCAGGGGTAGCCTAACAGTGACTTGAGCTTTCCAGCACGTGTGGGTATCTCATGACAACAAATTTCCTTGGTCCTCACTGATAAGCTGCAAGATCTGTCACTACTCATCATTCTCTTGAGTGAGTCATTTCAGCAGAAGGCTCTGACAAAGAGCCTGTTAGTCCATTCTCACAGAAGGAACAGTAATAATTAGTCATATCAAACTGAATAAAAATAAAAGCAATTGACATAAAATGGGTTCTACAGAACCAGTTTCAAAAACTGCTGGAGCTGAATCCTCATATTGCGTATGCAGGCTCCACCGAAGTCAATAAATTCACCAGTTTATATAAGCTGACAACTGCCCCATTGAATGTAATGGGGAATTATCTACTTTCTATAGATTTTCTCTAGTGTTTATAATTATAGTCCTCTCTTGAATTTTACAGGACAATTCAATGCTCAGCCTCTTCCCAAGACCTTTTCTTAGAAATCGTTCAGCCCATAATTTTGGAAAGCAAGTAAACGTGGGACATTCAGAGCAGCTTTCAGACTAATTACAAACCAGAAGTTACTATTTATTACTGTATACTGTCCAAAAGCTGACATTCACAGACAAAAGTTTCTTCTGGTAAATACAGGGGCAAACATGAACCCAAGGAGAATGGCACTGGTCATCAGGGAGATATGCCTGGGTTCAGAGTCTCCTTTCACAGCTCAAAAAACACGATCTACAGTTCACACTTCATCCCTTTTTAACACCAGCTAAATTTGTGCAATATGTATTTAAAAGTTACGAAGAAATATATCAGAATATCTTTAACAAAGATTGAAACACAGGGATGAAGAGAAGTCCGGAGTTTTGCTGCCAATATTGTTTTAACTGAAGCAGAAAATGTTTTCCCCATTTGCTTATACAGGAAAAGTAATTTCTTCAGAGATGGAGAAAAATAAATTTTAGGACAGAACCTTAGGTTATGTCAATTTATTAACTTAAAGCAAAATGGTGGAATTAATCTTTAAATAATACTGCAAAACCTACACAGAGAGCAGACCCTCCAGTACTGTGGGAAGTAAAAACTGTCTCTTCCAGTGAAGTTGCAGATTAATTTTTCATAAATATAAGAGATATTTCTCAAGATAGTGGGAGTTGCTTTGCAAAGAACTTCAGTGCATTTAAAACTCTCTTAAAGACATTAAACTCCCACATTTCATGTTACAGTGTTCCCTAGGTAACCTTGGGGCAGAAGCACCTCATTCCACGGCGCGCATTCCCCCGAGATGCTGTTACAAAGACTATCACCCCAAGACAGCAAGAGTGTTCAGACAACATCTTCCTTTGTGTTACACCCTCGTAACACCAGTAATATTAAACCACCTTTCCTGCAAGTAAAGCAGAATCCTCCTGTTACAAGTAGTTAGACACATACACACATAAAAGTGTTAAAATAAACACATATAACAAAAAATAAACAAACCCTTCAGCAAGCTAAGGATAATCATGTAGGCAGATGAAGATCGATGGTAAATCCCAGGGTACTGAAGTAGTAATTAAAAATAAACAAACAGAAGATAAAAATAGAACTTAAGAAAAATCTAGCACCCTATCAAATACAGCAGGAGAACAAATTTCTTTCTAAGTAAAACGAGACTCATTCCTCTGTGAAAAGCAGGTTGCAACCTCCAATGAAGCCAATTATCAAAACCAGACTAAATTCCAATTTTTTAAATTTGTAAATTCTCATAATTATTGAAAAAATTCAGAGACAGCCTGCCATTGATTCTGCAGAACTTGTTGGTATGACCCCTGTGATGTACACCACTCACACCCTCGTCTGTCATCTAAAAAAACAGAAGGAACATGGTGCTAAATACCTTAGCCCACCTCCTGTGCCTTAGTTATTTAACACAAAATCAGAACAAAAATTCAGCTGCTTTCTACTTAAATGACAGTCCCTTGAGAATGAGAGAGGGTGTATCAGGACACATCATCAAAAGACACAAGTAAGCTGGAAATCTTGTTTAAATTTTCTATTTTTCTGTACTTTGAGAAGTGCAATGATCATGAATAGGTGATACAAGAACACAATTAATGTAACGGGCATGTAAAATACAGACCCACAAAAAGACATCCATCACAGCCCATTAATGATCCTTGTGCATATGATTTTTGTATTTTGCCTTTTGGGAGTAGACTCAATTTAACTTCAAGTACAGAATTCAAACAGAAAATGGAGGGGATAAAACAATAGGGAAAATTGGTTTGCAGTTCTTTTTATTTTTACGTATAATTTCTGGTACTTCATTATAGATACAATGCTCTGTGCAGTTTTACTTAAACAGCTTTCATTAACAATGCACAGAGTAATTTAGAAACTTAAAAGATGCTAATTTGTAACTAAGTTTATAAAAGCAGGGTGTTTTATTTCTTCACTTGAGAAACTACACATCACGTCCAAAAACCACACTTAAACATGGAGGGGGACAGATGAATTCAGCATGTCTGGTAACCACCATTAGGCTATTTTGCTCTATCTACTTTTATACTAATATTGTTCCAGTTAAGCTACAGTTATTACTGTTCCATACCTCAAGGGTAAATCAGGTTCCTTGAGAAATACCCCTTTTAAACAGCTATGCTAAAACACCGCATCCCAGTCACATTTCATGCACCATAATTTAATTTTGCATATTTCTTTCTGGACACCAAGTTATACATAAAATCCACCACAGATCTGAGGTGCAGTGTGAACAGCAACAGAGGGCCCCAGACCACAATAAAGTAAAAGACATTTTAGGACAGCAATAGCAGAGCCAACTCTAATTCGCAATCGAGCGCCTTAAATAGCCAGAGTTTTCATGCTCTGCTCTGAAAAACCTGCTCAATGTATACAGCTTCTCTTTAATAAGATCAGGGCTCTGAAATAAGCCAAACCTACCTAATTGCTTACCTGGCACTGAATTCACCAAATATTTCTTTTAGACTCATAGCTGCTAAAAGAGTCTTGAAAAGTGCAAGCCTTCCTGAGATCAACAAGGGTAGGAATACTGAAGTCCTATTCCATAGTTCCACAAAATATAGGAGTTTTTTGCATCCAGTCTTTTCTGTACCAACGACAGGAGTAGTTCTTCCCCACTGCTTTAACAATACCTTGTGCTTTTTTTCATTATAAGAACTAATGTTCTCACATTTCTCTAAAACCACTGACCAAAAATGCATTTGTGATTGCAAAACGAGGGTAATGAAAACTGGTTTATCCTAAATATGAAAAAGCACCAGCGATCAAGCACAAATTGTTTCAGAATTGATGGAACCGTGGCTTTGCATAAGTACTGCTGACAAGCCCAATCACCTGTGTCACAAAGAGCCAGCTGGTGAGCTTGTGGTAGCATTTCTCAGCTGAAGCTCTGCTGGATTGTAGCTGTGGCCTTGGACCACAAGGCCAGAAACCACAGAGAGGTAAAAAGGTATTTAAAGAAGTTAGGGGTGTTCAAGTCAGCAGAAACTGATTTAATTTAGCTTATTTTTAGTCCTGAGGGACTACCTGACACCACATTCTCAGTCTCTAACTACTGTCATAGAGAACTTAGCGAGCAGAGGTGATATCCCAGAGGAAGGGCACGTAGCAATTGAAACAACTCCTGGTTAGAGGCTAGGGTTGTGATACTGAATGCTTTCTTAAAAAGAGGCACCAAGTTTTAGATATTGCAGATGTTGATATTTTCAAAGAGTTAATATAGAATAATTATGTTATGAGCAATCTGGAACTAATGGAAATACCCAAGCATGTCCTGGAATATGAAACAAAAGTAAAAGTCATCTCAGGCTCCAAAAGGTGAACTAAAGCATGGAAGCAGGCTGGTTAAATGACATCTTACTGCAGGACTTGTTGCATCTCCTTACTGTGTATATTGCTTCGTCAAGAACCAAGACAGTAACACTGATCAAACATAGCCATTTCAGTATCGTGCCAGTGGTAATGATCCACAGAAACACTCCAGCAATCCAGTAAGCTACAGGTTAATTCACTTGAATACATGAATTGAGATTTCTCTAGCCTGAGGAGAACACAAAACTCAAATCAGTGAGCGGGCGGGATATACTTTTATTTCTTATCATACAATTCTGCCATTTTACCTTTGGTTATTTAAGTTATTGGGAGGTTTCAAAACAAGTATGGAAAAAAGTACTCCACCAATCCACACCGTGCAAGTGCTAATGTCAGATGCCTTGTCTGAATTAACAGCCTCTAGCCCAAAAGCATCACTTTAAACCTCAGTGTAATGTTTTCTGTAATCTTTATAACACACTTCTATCCTTGTCAAAGTACGTAGCTATGTATGAACTTGGCAACATAAAAAATCAGAGTAACATAGGGCTATATTAAATTATGCATAATACAAGAGCAAGTGGCAGATGGCATTGTAGAGTATGCTGAGATAGTGGTATTTATACAATAAGCATTAAAATAAACGTGTCTAGATAAACGGGGTTATTTGCAGGTATGATGCACCTAACACTGAAATAAATGTTTATTTTCAGGTTGCATGCATCATGCACAGGTTATTTTAGAGGCCACATCTGTCAGATTGCGAGATTGATGTAACGCAGAAATGCAGACACTGGTAAAGGGAGCTCACAGTAGCATGTAGGGGAGAGAGAGATGAGTATAAGGAGACAAAGGCTTCATAAAACAACAGTATGGAACAAAAAAAAAAAGCTATCTTGACATCAGGGAAAACAGGAGGGACAAAGGGAGGTGGTAAAGTGCTTCAAAATGCTTGAAAAATGAGATCAGGAAGTTAAAAGGGACCTGTCTGGGGAAAAAAAAACCAACTGCAAGATATGAAAGCAGCTGCTGTGGAATGTGACAGCCACATAGGAGAGAGGGAAAATCCTAAGGCTCATGTTTCCCTTTTCCCTCCTGCCCTTCACTCTACTCTTACTAATGAATGTCAGAAAGTAATGTCAAGACTCAAAAGTAGGAAATGCTGTAACAAGCCAGACCAGAGTGCTGGAGGAGGTGGACACCGAGTCCTCTCTGTTTGGACTTGCACTGATATGCTGGTACTGAAGTGAGCAGTTGAGGTGTGGGTCCCTTCCATTGCCTTAATCAAAAGGAAGTACAACAAAAAGCCAGTGCAAACAGCAGGGTATAGCACTGCCTTAACTATCCTGGCAACACTTCCAAGGGCATGTCAACAGGCTCTTGACCTGAAAATCTGTTGTCCTAAATAGATGTCTATGTCCCTCTGGTTGTAAAAGGAGGTAAAGGTGGACTCATAAAAAACACCTGTTATTTTGTGACAGGCAGCAGGAGCAGAGCCACAGTAGGAGAAAGGGAGGAGACTAGCCACATTATATTCTGTCAGGTTTTACTTGGAAGAAATTCAAATAATCACATGGGAATACAAGGAAGGGTTTGAGGAGAGTGACAGGTGGTGAAAACTTGGTGGGAATAACGGTGACACTTAGATCATAAAGAATATTAATGATGAAGGAAGAATGAAAATATCACAGCTTCTGAATGGAAAGGGAAAGTTCCCCTCTGGAGTGCTCCAGACCCACCAAAAACCCTGCGTGTTTGATTCCTTGCCCAGCCTTTCAACACTTGGTGAAAATGTCACTGCGTAGTTTACCAGGCATATAGCTCAGACCCTTCGGGTACTAAGGGAGGTGAAGTGTCCATGCAGAGATTAAGCTTTTCCTTTTTTCTTTAAAAGCATCAGAAACAAAATGAATTTAAAGTCTCATTCCACTGGTGCATTTAGAAGCTCCTCAAATAGTCTATTCCAATTCCACAGCAATTCTATAAAACAAAATGAATAGCACAAATCCAGCAAATATATCTCCTGCCAAGATGAGCTCTCCTGTTTTAAAATCTTTTATAGCATCTAATGTATTTATTTGCATCAAGAGGGCATTATGCCAGTTAACATCTGTGTTCTCTAGAGTTGGTAATTCTGCCTCCCATAACTAGTCATCAATTCTGCATGAAAATACACAACTGTCTTTCCACTGTAGAGTCTATGTGCTGCTCAGTTTTTCGATGCAAATACATTTCTGCATAAAAAGATTAGACAGGAAAGGATGATTCAAGTGTCTTTGGATGCCCTGCCCCTACCTGGGGATGTCACTTATGGACCTTTGGATTCAGATCAGTTATTCCATTATGAAAAAAATAACGATCAAATCTTCTGTTAATATAAACTGAAACATAAAGAAAATTTACTAGATGTCTACCAGCTAAAAATTTGATCCTGAAACCTTGGGGCAGTTCATAGCATGGAAATTAAGTAAATGTGCATATACTTTGATGTGGATTAAATGACCTGAACTAACAATAAAGATAAAAGCAGGTGCCTCCTCCTGAAAGGCAAACAAATTTTACCAATTTAAAATATCTTGAAAAACTAGGTGCCAGATTTGTAAACACATTCAACCTCTCTTCAATTTAGGTGCCAGAATACCTTTCAGTGCCTAACATTAAATGACCAGGAAAGAAAGTCCTCCTTTGCCTCTGAGAAACTATAAAGGAGAATCAAAGTCAAAGAGACAAAGAGAGGAGTGGCGATTTGAGCCAAGATCATGAGCAACTGGGTGGGATCAGAGGTAAACCATTTGCCAAGTGAAATTATGCAATTCATTACAATGCAATGAAAGAGCCAATTTTGTTTTCAGCATCACCACAAACTTTCCTTCCTTGGCTGACACTGCTGCCAGCCTGACCAACCCCAGGGTGCAATCGCACAGCATTGTAAACTGGCAATATCCTTAAAGTTTGCAAGCTAAAACTCTGCCTAGAGCACCTAAATCTCTCTCCGCCCTAAAATTCAGTTATTGTGATGGCTGGCTTGTCAATGTCTATGTTCTTTGGACCTGGCTTTACAAAAAAAGCTTGTGCTTGCAACAGTCTATCTCCTATAAAGAATAGGAATAGAAATCTATCCAAGAACTCTATTTTTATGCACATAGCCATTAAGTGTCACCTGTGAGTCCAACAGCATGTTCTGGTGACTGTCCTACTAGATAGTGAACTAACCATTGTCTAAATGACAGGTAGTTCATAATTCCCACTCAGAGAGCCTGTGGAGTATTAACAGAAGGATGACTGACCACTTTTCACTGCTGCGTTCAGTACTTGCAGCATACATTTTATTATCTGAATGTTTCCCCAAGACCCTTTACGACTGCATGGTTGGGATCTACGCTTTGGTTTCTGCGTAGTTTCAATTGTACAAGAAAACAGCTATATAACACTTCAGCAGTCAGAACGAGAGATTTCAGTGAAGTGCCGTGTGCTCCGAATATCCAGAGAAGAAACATCTTAGAAGGATGAGGTCAACATGCCCAGCTTCTCATCAAGAAAACACATAACAGCTTTTACTACTTCTTGAGAGTTTTGTGAGCCAAATTATAGTTCCTATATTATTGTCAAACACAGTACTCAGGTTCCCAGTTTATTAGTTAGATGTAGTCATCTTATTTATCTCTTGCAGTTACTGAGTTGTTGTTTTTTTCTTATTATTTCTCTTCAGCTCAGTGTTTTGTCTTGAAACTGTTCATATTTTCAAAAAGAAAGCAGATTTATTTTCTGTGGTATGCCTTCAATTGGTGATATCAGAAAACAAGTAGACGACTGTGATATAGGTTTCAGGTTACGTATAGGAGCCAATTCTCTAGGATTAATGTCTCAATTAAATGGAAGTATGACTTCAATACTCTTTTTAAAAACGTGTATCAAATCACACTTGTCTTTCTCCTTCCTGGCAAATGTTTTCGTTATTTTACAGACGAGTGAAGTTCTGAGAGTCAGTTCTTTTTCTGTCTCAATCACAACAGGGTAGACTTAATTTTCAAGCTTGTATACATACAGATTTCTTGCAGGAAGATTTATAGCAGTCCAGCTTCAGTCAATACCTTAGTTAAAGAAATAACAGAGTTCTCACACCAGCTATGGCTGTAAACTACTGTTTGCCTCAAAGTTCGTATTACCAACTCGATCCACCCTTTTATCCAGAAATCACCACTTTATAGAGAATCTTTACAGAAAGTTCTCCAACACAGAAGGCATAAAGGGAACCATTCAGCCAAGACAACTTTTGCCATCCCAGTCTGAATACTGAAAATATTTCCAATTTGGTTTCATGTATTTAAACCAGGAAGTGCTGCAGTTCTACATTTACCACGAAATGGCTCATGTTGAGGTTTTTGGGGCTCTCACTGCATGATGCAAGAACCAAAAGCTAATGAGCAAATTTCACGCAGGTGAGATACCCTTTGGGATTTTTTTCTCCATTCTTCCTAAACACTAAACTATGACAGTCAGAGAGTTATTTTTTGTAAATGCGAAGCATTATACTGTTGCTGTGTAATCCAGCATGAATATAGCACTAGCTGGAATGAAAGAACCGTGTAATAATCTTACGTAATTCTCAGAAACTCTCCCACACACTTGAGTCATGGTAAAGCTGTTTAGCCTAAACATATTGTGATTAATGCAAGCACCAAATAAAATTGTTCTTCTTAACCAGCATATTCTGACTCCACTTATATTTTTTCCAGTTACCCCAGACCTGAATACAAAGAGAACTGTTCTTGTCAGAGCCAGCTGAGTAGTTCTGATGCTTTCGTATAAGAAAGCACTCTAATATTTTTTGGAAGGGATGGGTTCTTCCTAATCAACAGGCTTACTTCTTCACAACGCAGACAGCAACAATGGGCACTGTCACTACCCCTAGAATTGGAGCACAAAAGCCCTGAATATGTTTGATCTTCTGTCTCGGAACTCTAGATTCCCCAGGTTGTCCCTAAACACAAAATAACACAGAAGTTCTACTGTTCATTTTATAATTAAACATTTCAGCATTGTAGCTGATTGTTTGAATGATAATGAAGTATTTCTTGTTGTCTTTTGAATGCTGCTTTTTTTTATTTAAACACTTTTGTTTTTGAGCAAACTGTATATTCCTGGCTGCCACAAGACACAAGACAAACAATTCAATTGGGCAGATGCTGCACCTGGCCCTGTTTTGTGTGTCTGCACACAAGAGCAGAGAATTGCACTGGTGCAAATATCACTGTTGATCTGCTTCCATCGTCAGTGCCTGCTTTACAGTTTATGCTGGCATACATCAGTTCTCACTGTGTTCATGCCAGACGATATAGAAACACCACGCATTCCAAATTCTGGCCACAGTCTGAGCAATACAAGCTTAAGCCATTTATTTCTTCAACTTCAGACTCCAACATCTGGAAAAAAAAGTAACTACAATGCAAATTCTCGAGTTATGCCGCTCTATTGTAATATCAAGGAAGTTGTTTGTGCATCCGTATGCATGAAGATCACATTCTACCAAAAGCAACAGAGCGTGATAGAGGTTCATTGTGCTTTAATGAAAAGGTCATTAGACATTTGAAATAGTAATTACCTGCATCTATTCACTATCCTCTGACATCTCTAGTAAGAGAGCTCTCCTTTATCATGCCTTTTAGTGTCTTTCAGACATGGTAACAAGGAACGCAGGAAATTATTTTTTTATTATTCTTACATTTTGAAATAAACTATTACATAATAATTTGTGGGGAGTCATCTTTCTTTTATGAACTTTGAATGAGAAACTCCAATGCCTATTAGCATAAATATTGACAAATAAAGAACTGTTAATTAAACTCCAGAGCACTGCAGTGAGTTAAAAATATCTATTGCCAGCTTCCGTATTTCAGAGATAGGAGGAGGCAGCAAGGGGCCAAGAGTTATCTAAAGCAGAGATATTGTGCTATGTTTAGGCCATGATCAATTGTTTCATAAAAACAAGATCAGACTACGAACAGCAGCCACACCAGCCTAGCTGCAGTCACCTTTTTTTTCATCCCTGAGAAGACATTTAATATCAATTTAATCATCTGAGATTGTCAAACCCAGGGTTCCCTTATAAAAGGTTCCCTCACTGAAGGGATATGGAATGTTTTTTAAAATTAAAGTCTTTGTACTTCACATTTCAAATGCCTTTGGCTTTCCCTTCTTTTTTTGTACCTTTAATATAAGCTAAAAAGATTTTTAATAGTGATTGCCATGGCAATAAGTAAGCTAAGCTCTCAATATTTGAACTTCCAACTACCACTTGACAGTTCAGCATTATGCATTGACTGATTTATTTATTATATCCAGTTTAACACAATAAACTCCACACAACACGGAGGCTCATCATGGCTCCACACAAGGCAGCAAGTGGGGAATTTGGATCCAACAGGGAAAGGAACAAGGACACGTGAAGTGTAAGTCATTTCTTGAAAGCAGCAGTGCTTTAATATATGAGAACACAACCAGAACAGCTTCTGCTTTCAGTCTGGGACCGAGGAGTGGATCTGGAGGAGTTGCTCTATATTTTTTCAGTGAGCACCTCTACCCAATCCTCCTGCTTTGCCTTTTCCTTCAACATAAAGTCTGTTTTACCTGCATTTTTGCAGGGGCAACAAATCCAGTCCTAAGTGAAGAGGCACAAGTCTTTGGAAATAAATTTGAATGTAGTGAAAGTGCCTTCATGCCTTTGGTGACATATCATGAAAATGAACTTCCATTGATATCAAAAGAAAACTGTTATTGATAAAGCATTAGGAGCAATTTTGTCTCTCTACTTTGGTTTTAGTCAAGAAATACAGTATTTCTCTTCCAATCATTCGGGAATTTGGTATATGTTTGATTATAGAGGACATAAAAGATGGGTTATCAAGAAAACTTTCAACAATTGTTCCTGCTTAACTTACGATATAAAGAGCAAGGAGCCTGATTTTATAGACCCTAAAATAGAAAAAGGACTCAAAATTCAATATACAGCTTTTTGTTGTCATTTGCATCAATAAATCTACATTTTATCTTTTCTATAGGGCACAAGTTTATCTTCCAAACAACGTCCATTTTGAAGATACACTCATCAGTACTTCAGTATAATTTTTTGAGAAGTGCTGCAGGATTTCTGACTCCTATGGAGTAGGAGTAACAGAGTAATATAAAGATTACAGCTTAAGATGCAAGTATAGCAGAGTATATTTGCCTTTACCTTCTGTAACAGACAGCACTTTAGTATACAGCCACACTGTTAGAAAATGCATAGCCCTAATCAAATCAGTAAGAAAAATATCAATATCATGCAGATGTATATTCATGAAGCAAACCAGGTGTAGGAAATATGCCTGATTCTGACAGTACATGTAGCTACTCACCCATCATTTATAGTTTTTCACTGACTTGTAGTTCTTCGTATCTATTTAAATTTCCTCAAACCAAAGCCCTACCTCATCATACTGCACATTACCACCAGGACCTATTACCACAGCTTGATCCTTCATTAAGGTATCAATATTCATCCCAGCACTCTTTACTCCAGAAACCCCAATTAAATTACTGCTTTAATTGTCTGCTGTCACTGACAGATAGGTAAGTGCATATGCCTAGTGCACAGCAGCAACTGAAGGTCCTTGCCTTAGTGTAGAATTACAGGACAGATTTAAATGTTCTTTCTTTATGCATAAAAAATGGTCATAAATCATTGTTTCAGCAGAGTCTTCTCCAAATGGTGAGAACTTTCTTTTTTTTCCCCTCCTTTTCCAATTTGTGATTCACAGGGTACTTGTCACTGGCCTAATTTAAAAGTTACAGTTCTTCCTGGTTTCCAATCTCTGTCAATATTCTGAGACTGCTAATAATCACAGTAAGTATTTCCCCAAAAAATGGAGGGACCTTATTAAGCAGCTGTCCATCTTTTGAGCATCTGGGAATCCCTTTTATATTTTGGTGGACACCGATGAAAAAAGAAAGGAATTGGAATTTACACACTGAAGTAAAGTTAAAAGGCCAAATTCTCTAAGCTTCCTAGTAAACAGGCTAAGCCTGACTCTCCATTTCATGCAGAACAAGACCAACCTGAAATGATGGGGAGTGATGGCACACACCTGTACATGGTTGTAAGTGACAGTGCCTCCAACCACACAATATTCCTTTTATTCTGTTTTGATTGTTTTATACTAGATCAGAGATTTAAACTGTGCTGAAGTGGTTTATAGTTCTAGCTCATTTTAATGGAGCCTTTGAGGAATTTATATAGACAAGTCATATGACCCTAACGTGATAGCTTAAATGTAGCCCTGAGTAATTCAGCCCAGACCCCAAGGGTTCAGACAAAATCGTAACTCTCTTTAGTCTTTGAGCCATTAAAATTCAGCTAGACTGTGAAGTTGACAGCTGTTTACTGTAAGGTTACCTCCTGCCTGCCAAATAATAGGGCTGCTACTGGCACCCTTCCACCCTCTGAGTTGAGAAAAGACTTCCTTATAGTCAGAACAGAGCTAAAATGTTACATTCCTGAAGCTGGAAAGGTGTGTATCTTTAAACAGGCTTAAGCAAGATTGAACTGGTCCATTACATTACTTTGGTTCTTTTCAAAGTAAATGTCATCACAACATTTGAGTGGAATATAAATTCCAAACTGGAATTCAGCATAGTAATACTAGAAGACCCACAAGAATATTAAGAATAATGGCACACGCTTTTCCAGGGCCTCCAGCTCACATCTTTCTCAGGGTGCTCACGTTGCTGTGGGAAGAAGACTAGGCTTCCCGCCCTGCTCCCTTAGCTAGAAAGGCAAAGAAATACATTTTCCTTTGTCACATGGAAAAAAGCCATTATCTCGTATCACCAGCTGCCAAGAAGACACATATTAATGATTAAAAAAGGCTAATGTCACACTGAGGTCAAGAAACAGTGCAGAAAAGTCAGCAGAATCCTCTTATTAGCGCCCCAAGCCCTCCTTCTCATGATTTCGTACTTCTGTGTTTTACTGTTTCTAAAACCACTCTCAAGACTGTTGAAAACATTTTGTATTACAGCAGTATTAATTAAAAATAGGGTAGGGGATACAAGGACTCCTCTTCCTTTCAGGCTTCCTAAGTCCCCCATGTGCTCTTTCTGCAAACCCCTGAGATTTCACTCCCTGCCACAAGTCTTGTGCATCTCACCAAAGAGGACAGGCCCTCCTCATTTTCCCTCATAGTCAAAAACACATGCTCAAAGGTACAATTTTGAACCACATGGAACACATGCAAACAACTGAAATCTTACATTTTTCAGCTGCTATACCTCTATAAGTTTACATAAAAGGGAATAACCCAGCAACTGCTTCCTCTTGTTGTATTTTAAAAGAAAATAAAGCAATACCTATTCATTTATCTCAAAAAACACAGAGTAGGTGCTTACCTGCAGCAGCAGAGCTGGGCTTCTGATCCTCACAAGGAGAGCTGCCAGTCCACCACCCCAGATGGCTCAGGTGCCCAACCTTGAAGAAGGGTGGAGGCCCAAAACACCTCTCTCCTTTTAACATTCTCTGTTAATTAGCTCTAACTAGCTTTTCATGCACCTGTCTTGCTTGGATCTTAGGCTCTGTGTAAGAGACCCCAAGTCCCAAACTCAGTGTGAGAGTTGGCTGTGGTGAGCAGCAACTGCTGTGTGGGTGTTTCAGGAACTGACTGGGAGTCAGCAGTGCTTACTGATACTTACAGTTTTTAAGTCACTTGATACTTCTGAAAATCTTACCTAAGTGCTTTGAACATCACCAAATGTCAGCAAAACCAGAATGCAATTAAGATACTCCATGTGAACACAAAAAGCTCCTCCCTGACTGGGTCATTAGGGAAGTGTTTCCACCTTAAAATGAGCTGCAGAGCAGATATTGTACAGTTGTGCCACGGAGTCACTGAGCCCAGGCTTAGTGCTGGAGCTAGTGCAGCTCCAACACTGCAAGCTCCCGAGGATCTTGCTGATGACAGCAGCCATGTGTGCTGCATGCCATCACATCCTCCTCCATATCATCCTGTGAATTTTGCTAGTCTGGGCTGGTGCCCTCATTCTCATCAATGGTCCACTGTAGTGTTCACAAAAAAAGCAATCTGCACCCTTCGTGGGCATTAGGATCAACCGTAATTCCTAGGTGTTTTACTTGTCTTATTATTATTTAGCACACCTTCCTTGGCTTTTGTGTTGTTAGCTTCTCTATTTTCTGTGACTAAGATGGATGTTGAATTCTTTGCAGAAGGGACTGTTCAACAGATGGCTGTGCAGTTCACGCTCTATTGGATTGATTGTTTGGTCTTTTTATAATTACATTTTTCTGGTGCTTTGTATTATTTTAATGAATCCTTATTAATGGATGGGGCTAAACAAATAAGGCTTTCCTCAGTGTAACAACTTTAAACAGTTAAGAACACGTCTTCTAATACAGCAGTAGTTAAAACCATTTTGGCCTGAAAAACCATCTTCAGACTGTCCTCCTGCATGTGCAGGAAATTGTTTTGGATGCCATCATTTTTAAACACTTAATTAATTTTCTTCAAACCAAGATTATTTTCTTCCTCTAATGAGAATTCTAAAACCTGTCAGGTTTCTATCTTTAATCATTTTTTGGAATTATGCAAGTCTAGAATTTAAAATAGAACATATGGAGGCTCCTCGGCTCGGTTCAAAAATGGCAGAACTAATTCCATAGAAAGATTTCTCAGAAAAAGCTGACTTTAAAGCCAAGTGGATCATGGAAAATTTTAGCAAAAAGTATATTTTGAGAAAGTATGAGTTGCTTAAAACACTGTGTTGCATCTTAACTTCAGCATTTGCTATCAGGAATGCTATAATACATTATAATTATCTATAATATTAGAGAATTTTCTATTCATCCTACTTAAAGGTAATGCAGTGTGAGTCACTAAAAATTATGAAACTGAATTGCCATTTTAATTTCAAGATAAGATTACCTCAACTTGCATGACCCAGATATACCTAGCTAGGAAGGAAGTTTTCTTATATATATATTTTTATACGTGTAGATATTTACATAGACCTTTGAAAAAACAGACTCAATAAAATCCCAATCTTTTGGGCAGTATGGTGCTGGACACTGAAATGAAGTTACTTTGTGATACTTCTCTTCCCATCTGTTATTTCTCTCTCTGATCCTTGGCAGTTTTTCCATCTGACAACTCAGCGGTGAAGGTCTGAATCCAGCGATCTGAGTGGGTGATATCTATCAATCTTGTGCCACACGTATGCGACATTGCTAGGCAACAGGTAGCAGCATGACACCCACATTCTGCAATTTCCTTTTGGTGACTGAGACTTTTACTATATTAATGATACTGAACTTTATTTCATGTATTTCAGGCATTAACTTCTACTGAGAATATTTTTAAAAACTCTTTGAGCTAAGATTACTTTCTGTTGCATATTGAATGAACAAATATTGGCAACTGATAAAGTCATCATTCTAACAATTGCTAGATATGAATGTGGTGCACAAAACCTTCTAAAATTGCAGATAAGTGGGGTATCAGATTATTTTGTGTTGAAGATAACTATGCTACAAGGAAAAGTTTTTCCAAGGACTTCAAAACATAAAAGACACAAAAATACAAAGTGAGGAGATAACTAGGGAGGAAGTTCCTTTTTCCTCTAATCACTTTCTCTATTTTTTTGCTGGCTTCTCTTTTTGTGTGGTCAGGATGCTACAGAGGGACTAAGCTACAGATTCACTTTCATGCCACATCATAGATTTTTGTGTGACCACAGGCAGATAAGGCTATGTTATATTATAGAGAGAACGCAAGTTAGTTGCACTCACTTTACTTCCCTTGAATTAGCCTAGTTTAGGAAAAATAGCCAGCCCTTCAGCATTACTGCACCCTTGCAGGTAATGGATTTTTCTATGGATCTGGGATCTCTCAAAGATGTATTCCACAGTTATTTAAGCTGCAATAAACTGGGTCATTCTACACATTTAATTTTGAAATAATTTGCCTGTCCTTTTTGAATACACAAAGGAAATCCGAGAAATGTACTCAAATGGAGCTAGTCTATTTGTTGCAAAGTGCTTGTGTTAGCCACTAATGAGTAATAGTAAGTTCAGCTTTAGTTCACACCCTCTGAGAAACCAGCCAAGTGAAATTAACAGCAACAGTATACTCATATTCAAAGTTTTGCCAGCAGACAGAACATTATTCGGAGCAGCCCCTGAGTTACAACTCGTCTTTATGGCAAGACAAGGCTCTTTGAAGATATGTTCAAATGACCATGAGTGATCATGAGCAATCAAATTACCATTAGTTGAAGAACTACCTACAAGTTTCCATGTCTTGGCTAACCATGAGTAATTCAAGATGCCAGTATCATTTATCAGAACTTGAACGTAGCCTTAATCAGCTTGGGCTTTGGGTTCTCACCTGTGTCACTTTATCTCCCACCATGTCTGTGAGCTGCTCAGAACCTGTGTGTGCATGTACGTAGTTCCTTGATGCATGCAAATGCCATATCAAGGTAGATAGTTCCTTAACTAGCAGCTTAATTTTTACTATATTAAGATGAACGGAAAAAGGGAAGAACACTCCAAATCTTTATGTAATTTTTGGTCAACAATACTAGTACACGTTCATGCTATATTTTCATAAATGAAGTCTCTTTTAACTGAAGTCTCTTTTAAGTGTGTCCATGGGATACTAAGTCTCAGCATCATTTTTTGTACTGGCATGACAGGTATTTGCTGCTACATGAGTATCACATATATCTATGACCGAAATATACCTTCTGTACAGAAAGTTGATCTGTATACAAAGGAATTTATTTCAAGAATTTGAAACGCATGAAGAACTTCTTTTTCCTGCAGCTGTCCCCTCCTGACATTGGCTCAACACTACAAAGGGAAGCAAATTCCAAACCTGAGCAGTAGACCTAAACCAGATAGGAACGATGGTGTACTTAGCTGTGACGTATATCAGGAGGAAAGCAAGAGAACAGTTGCTTCAGAAGACATTTTTCCTCTCCATTTAGAATTAAAAATCAATGCTATCAATGCTAGTAGCAGGTGGGTAGCTTTGTTTGAATACATTAAGTTCTCCTGGATGACGGGTGGGTTCCAGAAGGACAGTTGAATTGGACACGCTGCCTACTAGCTCAGAGCAGCAGGTCAGGAGACAGTCTGTACCTCCTTTGCTAGACAGCAGCCTGGATGAGGTGGTGTGTGAGATACCTGTTACATGTCCAGCTGTGATTAATGAGGTTGGAGAACAAGTTCTTCAGTTACCAAAAACACCTTTTTAACACTGAATCCCGCTGGCCTAAGGGAAAGATGCAGGCTGACAAATAAACATAAAAATCTGGATGGATTTCTAATTAGTTTGTTCCCTGTTGCTGCGCAGTTTTGTGCCAGACAAGAGCCCAGTAAGAGCAGAAAAGCCTGCCATGATTGCTTTTGGTAGTCAAATATGAGCACAACTTTGAGAGTCATTTTATCACTGAAAAATACTGTTGTTTAAGGAACAGGATGGTTTCAGTTGCCCTATTAGTATTTGGATTTTCATAATTTCTTTTAAGAATTTAGCAGGCAACATCAAAAGCTTTAGCTTGGGGAATTCATAAGCAGGGATATGATTAATACAATTTCAGATGTATTTGTAGAAGATGCAGAACTTGCTATGGGAACAGATAATTTAATTAGATTCCGGTTTATGAGATTCATAGCTAATATTCTGAGTACTATATTAAAAAATAAATACAACTTAATTTTTCATAGGACATTGCTTTGTTTTGCTATACAAGCAAGCAGTTGATTACACGGAAGTCACAGCTTTGATTGGCTGTAAAAGTTATGACCTCATTGTACTGTGAAATAGCTTTCAAATACAGCTAAAGGAAACAGGCTGCATATAGATAAATGCATAAAATCTCCAGCGAAAACTTAACACTATATTTGGGAATTTTATGTTGAATCTCATAAATCATATGAAGTCTTGAATGCCAGTAGCTTAAACAGAAAAAATGTTCTTCATAAACTATTTATAATACACATTTCTTAAAATGTTAACTTTTGGTTTTGCACCAAGATTGAAAGCAACTGGCATGAGACTTATAAGTAAAGTCTCCCTTGTATCTCTAGGCTACATACAGATCAACAAAAGTGCTGGCTTTATCATTTTCATATATATGATGCAGCTGTAGTTCTGTGGTAGTCAATGAAATTGCACCAGTGAAAGTAAAAGAATCAGCCCACATTTATTAAGTAGAATAGAAATATTTCTTTATAGGTTCAGAAGATGCTTAATACATGCCTGGATGTATCTGATATGCAGGGAAAAGCAGTTTTCTCCTGTACTGATTGCATAATTTAAAACGTATATGCCCTGAGTATGTCTAAAACCTAATGTAAAACAAGTTTGCTGTATTTGTGGATACCATGAAGGTCAAAAGGATTTTATAGACTTTTTCCCCTTATTTAAACAGCGCTTCAGTGATCAAATTCTACATGTTGTTAAAACCCTGTAGCTACCTGCAACTAGGCAAAACTCTTACAATTTACAATAAATACAGTGGCAGAGCATCATAAATCTGGGTATACAGAAATTTTAGACTTCAAGATCTAAGAAAAAAGAATCCTTTGGCAGAAGAGACAATATTTGTATAGATTTTCTATACAAAGCCAAGATCACTGCCCTTCCAATTGCCTCTAGAAAGCACAAAGAACATTTTGTGTGCCACCTTTTGCAAACAGGTAGTAATATTTGTTATAGTCTTTTAGAACCAATTCCATCCAAATCAGTGCCTCGGCAGAACCCCAGCTGCTGGCTTTTGTGTCGAGGAAGAAAGATAAGTGCAGCAGGTAAGCTGTAAAACCACACACGTAGTGAATCCATTCTGCACTGACTTGTGCAGCAGAGCACTGGGAGGAAGGCATCATGGGGCAGCAGGGCTCCCACTACTGTGAAATAACTTCACTGTGTTGTAAACCTGCCATGCACAAGGAAGCAGAGATCAGAGGTACATCCCAAATTGACCCATTTTCACAGAATTCTTCCTTTGTAAAGTGCCCATCGATGCTGCAGATAGAATCTGCACAAGTCGGGATGGTTTCATGCTTAAGGAGAAATGGACACAAGAGTGCAGTTGCAGAAAAAAAGAGCAGTGTGATGAAGCTGTCCCTTTCTGGGAGGCCATATCAACTGAAAATATTTCTTCCAGTAAGTGTTAGGATATTTTATTTTATTAGAAATTTCAATGGGATTCAGTATGTTTACATGCATGATTACTCTTTGTTTTCAATTTTCAGATACAAGTATGAGATCAACATTTCTAAAATTCAAAACACCAGAAGTATTTTGGCACTGAGAAGACACCAACATCTAAAGCAGCTTGGCTTTCTTTCGCCCTGTGTCTTTTCCCATCCCTAACTTCTCATCAGAATGGACAGGAAATGCTAGCAGATTGCAGGGGTGACATTTTGCTTGTACACAGGGCAGATGACAATAAAAAAAGGCAATATAGTTATCTATTGGACATGTGTGCATTTTTTCCCAGTGCTGCATAGTCAGTTCAGCTTCACAGTGTGATGATTTTTCTCTTTGCTTTTCAAAAGCTAGACTCATCTTGAAGCTATTTAGCCATTAAATTTCCTCAGTAAATATATGCATACACAGATAATATAACTGGAAGACAATGAAAAGACTGGCACAGCTTGATTTCTTATTTCTTTTGTTGAATTGTTTCAAGTTCTCTTCTTGGAGGAAGATATGATTCTAATAGTTCCAGTTGGAATATACAAAGCTAACGATGTACATTGCTAATGTACAAAACAGATTTCCTATTACAAGGAGCCTTAGACAATAAACATATAATGAGTCCTCAAGTAATTTCTCACTGTAAGCCAACCGTTCCAGAGCCCTTGACCTAAGTGTGGGATTTTTTGTCAAGATGGCCAAAGCTATCATTTAAGTACATAAATTGAAAAAATGCATAATAGCTATATCAGTATGTCCAGAAAACTATTCAGACTCATGACTGCAATCTACAGTAAGATCAGCCAAGGTTATCACCAGATGTTTCTTGTCCCACATGCCATAGCTTGATTGTATTGTAATTAATTCAGCTGAAAAGTCTCTGCGAGAACTGTGTTTTCAGCACAATTTCAAGCTTGGTTTCAAATACCAGAAATAATTTTAGGCTTCTTAAAACATCCTAGACAAATGTGAAACTCTGCAGTTAAAGTATGCCAAAAAGTACTTATAAAAATTGCATTTAAAGAGTATTAAAGGGGTGTTCTCAAAGCAGACATGATTAAAGCTAGACCTTTGGAGTTCAGAGATTCAGGCATGGGCTTAGGGCTTTATTCAAGTAAACTATTTGCCCCAGACCATACTGCAAGTTCAGAAGTACCACAGAAATTTGAACTCCAGTTTCTGCACCAAACCACAGCAGTATTTATCCTGTTAGCCATCCATAATATGAACAACCAAAAAAAAAAGAAATCAATATTTCCCAAAGTATTTTACAGCACATCCTCAATTTTTTTATGGCAGACCAAAGACCTACTATATTCTTGTTGTGAAGAAAGATGCTTTTAGTTATTTAAAGTTTGAGATCCATTTAAAAATGGATTTCATTAAAGTCAGATACTCACAGACATGAAGTTAAAAGATAAATAAAGATAAAACAGAACATATTTTATCGTAATATACCACTTTGTTTTGCTGCAATATTTGAACAATATTTGCAACACATTGAAGTGCACTCCCAAACCACTTTAAACCTAATTCTGTACAACACAAACCTGAGACAAAATGACATATGTTAAAAATTATGGTTCTGGTTTTCAGAGGTATTGACCACCAAAGCCTATATTTAACCTCAGGTAAAATTGTGTTCAGCATATCTGAAAATTGGGCCCTAAATTAAAGATAAGTGTTTTTACCTGGGTAACATCCCTTTCAGTAACACCCACAAATTACATAGTGATACTTCTTCCTGTAGGAAAATCTTCTTTTGGATTATTTTAAGATAAAAGCACAGACCAGTGTCAGCCCTCTTACAAACTGCATACTAATACGAGGAGGGGAAGGAAAGATTTATTTGGAATCTTCTAATTGACCTCAGTGGAATTGTGCCTGGACCTATTAAAACATTTATGAAAAGCAGTTATAGAGCACGAATAGTACCCAATCTAAAACATTAATGTCTAGGTAATATTAAAAGTAATTTGTTTAAAAATAGCAGGGAGGAGAGAAGCAGGAAACCTGCTGCATTAAGGACTAAATTCCTCCAACTTTATGTTGGTCTTTTATATCATTATTTTTAAAACTGTTGCACAGACAGAATGTGTTGTTTTTCCTTGGGCTTCTCCTTCCCCAGCACTGGCCTGAGCATTAGTGA
Organism: Aegotheles bennettii; assembly: GCA_013398125.1. Lineage (NCBI taxonomy): Eukaryota > Metazoa > Chordata > Aves > Caprimulgiformes > Aegothelidae > Aegotheles > Aegotheles bennettii. Next base: position 1,878,156 of record VZRW01013250.1, read on the forward strand.
TATTCCTCATTCTCACCTCACTCCTGTATTACCCTGATTTTCAGACTAATGTGCCAACATATCACAGCTTCATCCTCTCTCAGTAATGACATAGGCAGTTAATGGCATTAAAACAAATCGGCCTCCAAAATTAATGTGTTTTGCAGGAAGTAAGCAAGGGGGTATCCAAAGCCAGAGGGTAGGTTCCAAATAAAGGAAATTCAGTTCCAGGGTGTCACAAAATGTTCTCCATCACCACAGCATGGCAGAAACCTGTTCTTAATGCTGTGATAGATGCTCTAAATGTGCCACTTACTCAGAGTTATTGGATATGGGAACATGCAAATCTACCAATAATGCAGGAGCCTACACTTCATGAAGGGCACAGCTACCAGAGAGGTAACTGCTTCCCTAAGGACTTACCAACAGCTGCCTAACTCCATGGTGCCTTGAGTATCAGCCTCTGCTCACGTTCATTAATCTTGATAAGAGAAGGGATTTACCTCCAATAAACACCCTAACACTAGGCCTCTTACAGCAGCTTTTCTGTCAGCTCCTGCTCCACACAACGGCTGCTGTTAGTGCATGGTCTGTAGCTAACAAGAACCTTCTCGTGGTGTGGTCCCAGCCAGAAGCCAAGCACCACCCCCTGGTGTGGTGGAGAGGAGAAAATCTAACAAAGATTAGAGAACCCCCTCGTGGGTCGAGGAAAGGACAGGGAGGGGTCACTCACCAGTTACGGTCATGGGCAAAACAGGCTCGACTTGAGGTAAAAAAATCACACGAATGTGTCACCAATCAAACCAGAGCAGGACAATGAGAAACAAAACTAGATTTCATAAAAAAAACACCTTCCCTACCCCCTCCCTTCTTGCCAGGCCCAAATTACTTCACCCCCCGTTTCTCTACCTCCTCGCCCTGAGCGCCACAGGAGAACGGGGAATGGCGGCTGCGGTCAGTTCACCTCACCTTGTTTCTGCTGCTCCTTCCTCCTCAGGGCAGGACTCCTCACACTCCTCCCCTGCTCCTGCATGGGGTCCCTCCCATGGGACACAGTCCTTCACAAACTCCTCACAAGAGTCCTTCCCATGGGCTGCAGTTCCTCACAAACTGCTCCAGTGTGGGTCTCTCCCGTGGGGCACAGCCCTTCAGGAACAGACTGCCCAGCGCAGGCTTCCCACAGAGTCACGGCCTTCCTCGGGCACAGCCACCTCCCCTGGCGTGGGGTCTCCACATCTGCAGGTCTGCATCTGCTCCACCGTGGTGCTTCACCATGCTCCTCCATGGGGGACAGGGACAGCCCCCTCACCAGGGGCTGCGGGGGAATCTCCACTCCGGCACCTCCTCCCTGTCCTTCCCCTCTGACCTTGGTATCTGCACAGGTTTTCCTCTCACATCCCATTCTTCTCGCCCCTGCAGGTCTCCTCAGCAGTTTCTTTCTTTCTTAAACACATTAATCTCAGAGGTTCATCCACCGTTGCCCATGGGCCTGGCCTCAGCCAGGAGCGGGTCCAACATGGAGCTGGGGAAGCTTCTAGCAGCTTCCCACAGGAGCCACCCCTGTGCTCCTCCCTCGCTACCAAAATCCCCACCACACAGGCCCAACACGTGCCCACGTGTAAATCACCCAGCAAAAGTTAGCAATGGGAAATTGTGGGTTATAAACAAAAAGTGAACAAGTAGATTAGAGCACTGGAACAGGCTGCCCAGAGAGGTTGTGGTGTCTCCTTNTATTTTGAGGGGGTGCATGTTTTTAATGGAGAAGCAAAATCTCCACTAAAAATACCTCACAAGCATTTTTCAAGTAGGCCTACTTTTTATTTTTTAAGGTCTGTTCCTAGTAAGGAAACTTTGATATAGTCAGCAAGACTCTTCTTCTGCCTGGAAGACCTATTGATATATAGCTAAACAGAGAGCAGAGAAAAAAATCCACTCTTGTATGTCACCAGACTCTTAATCTATTTTATGAGCCTTAAACACTACAACTCTTTGCACAGTAGAAATTTTAAAAGATTTGGAAACTCCATTTTTTCTTCTTATGTGGCCTTTCTAAACCTGAAGTTTTACTTTTCATGAATATTTTTAACCAGAACAAACTTTTTTAGTCTTTTTCTTACACCTATCCTTTGTCAAGGAAGAAAGAAGCAATCCTGTGAATCAGATCCCATGTGCATAATCACACAACTATGCGAATTAATCTCATCCATAAAAAGCATTCAGCTCAAACATTGCTGTATAGGGAATGCTTAGCCTTAAAAATTATGCTGTTTGGACTAGCAACTTTGAATACATCTTATGAGCAATTCATCTGCACTAGTATTTATTTTTTCTTTTTCTTTTTTTTTATTTTTTAACTTAAATCAGGGACCTGACCAACCTGACTGTGTCTATAATGAGCCTGCTGATTGCTTCACCTTTTGTAATTCTTGCTTCTTTTTTTTTTGTTTCACATTTCTGTTATACTAAGATGCGTGTTGTTAAAATGTTTTTAAAAATTGATCAGATCTCGATTGGCAACTAGGAAGTTTAGAGTAGCAACATCAACCAAGTTTATAATGAGCTTCAAATTTATTACCCAGTATAGAACCTGCACCCATCATAACTAATGCAAGTTGGGTGAGCTATACTTGCTACTTAGCCTGAGAGGGCTCATTTACAGGACAGATTTGCCACCTTTGGTCATGGCCAAGCCTGGGGGCTCACCGTGCAGGTGGAGGAGTGGTAGCAGGCAGTGTGGTGTCTTGGGATGAAAGGTGGTGGGCACATGATGCTGGGGATATGAGGGACACTGGCTGGTGGCAACAGGGAGAGTGCCAGGGATGTAGGGGACACCAGGTTGTGAGGATACACCGAGGGCACAGGGTGGTGGGAACACAGAGATGCTGAGGACATCAGGTGGTAAGGACATGGGGAACACCAAGGATGAGGGGACACCTGGGGTTGTGAGGATGCAGGGATGCCAGGGGCAGCAGGTGGTGGGGTCTCCAAGGACACCAGAATGTTGTCTTCCAAGCATTCCGCCTCCACTGCAACTGCCAACAGCAGACGAGACCTGGCCAGTAAGTGAGAAAGCTGCTTGTCTCTACCATGCACAGAATGGGTCTAGGTGGGGTCTGGGTTATCACATCTGGAACATTTCCCTTTGACAAATAACAAGGTATTAATGGTTTGCTTGTTTGTTTTTCCTGAGCTGGCTGTAGCTTTGGTGCTGGCAACAGGGGGAGTGCCAGGGAAGTAGGGGACACCAGGTTGTGGAGATGGAGAGAGGGCACAGGGTGAAAGGAACAGAAAGGTGCTGGGGACATTGGGTGGTAAGGACGTGGGAAACACTATGGATGTGGGGGCACATGGGGTGGTGAGAGTGTAGGGATGCCAGGGACAGCAGGTGATTAGGACATGGGGAGGTGTGGGATACCAGGCAATGGGGTCTCCAAGGATACCTGGAATGTTGTCTTCTGAGCATTCCACATGCCACTGCAGCTCCCAACAGCAGACAGAGACCTGGCTGGTAAGTGAGAAACTGGATAATCACATCTGGAATGTTTCCCTTTGAGGAATAACAGGGTATTAATAGTTTGCTTCTCCTGATCTGGCTGTAGCTTTGTTGCTTGCAATGGGAGTAGTCCTGCTAGGGAACGGAAGGCTCCTGGTCATCACAGAGGAAACACACATCTCCTCCTCTATTATCTTCAAGCTTAACAGGGTGAGGACTAACAGGGGAGCAGTTTTTCATACGGAGCTATTTTGGCACTTGTCTCAACCCCCCTCCAGTTTCTCTCCATCCAGAGTTTTTTCTTCTCCCATTAGTCATTTAAAGTTAAAACAAATCACCCTTGAAGATTTAGGTAAAGAAGGGCCTTCTTTTTTGTCTCACTTTTGTTCCCATTTTACGTCTTCCTTTCAGTCTCATTTCATTCTGACTACAGTATTTTTTTATTTTTTAATTTTTATTTTCTTTTCTTTTAGAAAAAAGACTTAATTATTGTTTATCTGGATCTCCCTGGATCCCGTCTCCAAATTACTGCATCGTCAACCCCCTAAACAGACATAGGAAAATTCACATGAGGAAGAAATGCTGTGAATACTCCAACCACAGGGAAAGCTTTGATCAGAGCTTGCAGACTGTTAGACACCAGAGATCCTGGCTACAAAGGCCCAGGAAACTTGATTTCATTAGTTCGACTCATCATCCTAATACATGTTTCATATTCCTATCATCTTCTCCTATTTCTCTATTCCCTCCTCAAATCTTCATTGCTTCTCCCCTCTTACTGAATCTCAAGGCATTTACATTTTATTTCTCTCCCCCTTTCGTTGCTTTAGCCCTGCTGCACTTTTCCCCACAATTGTTTTGCTCTGCTCGGCACTTTTGAGCCAGCAGATCAGTAAGTGTGGATAGGACGCAATGATTCATTCGTCTAGGATTCTCCTCAACTGCATAGCTGAAGTAGGGAAATTTAGATGCCATATCTAAGTTGCACCTGGGGAAGCAAATGTGCAGAGAAAGCAGTAGGGCTGAAGCTACTGAAAAAAAAACAAACAAACAACAAAAACGGAAGCCTGACTTGAAAGTAAATGTATTCATTTCTCTGCAAAACAACATTTTTTAGCACTATGGTACATTTGTTCTGTTTTGAGATTTTATATCTTAGTTACCTGATTAATTGTGATGACTTTGTTTTGTGTTTCTTATTCACTTGTCTCCCTTTAATCCTCTGCACCCGAGAGAGTAGCTTGGTGCTGGGATGGCACCGTTGTCTGTGAGGTTTATGCCATTTTCTACTCTATTCTGAAATGCAGATGGCAGCATTTAATTTTATTGTAATAATAGTAATAAATGCATTAAGTACAAGCAACATTCTCAATGTAGAAATAGATTTAATATGTTTAACTGGATTTTTAAATTGATTTTCCATGAATGGACACCCGTTCTTGTTCAGATCAGAAGTGGCATCTCAGGTGGTACTTTGCAAGATGATAGGATACCTGTCATCCTCATACTGGAATAAAGTAGAGAAGGAACATTAGATTTCCACTCCAGGCCTGTGAAAATGATTTTTTTTTCAGATACTTAGGTTTTATTTCATTATGTTTCCTTTTCTTCATTTAATTTAATAACATGTTCCAAATCTATTTATCCAAATGCATCTGTTTTATACTTGGGGAAATACAATCTGAAAAGAAAATGTAACTTTTTTCCAGTAAAGTTGAAAGAATGGAAGGCAACTAATTTTAACATATTGCCACTTAATGTCATCTTGTTTGCTGATAAAATACATGGTAAAGCATTTTCAGTAATCACTTCTTGAAACAAAACAGAGCTTTCCTGGGCTAATGAATGGAGATACATTTATCTATAAGATGTTCATCATTCTAATTCCTTTGTGTTTCACAAATACTAGGAAGTCGATGCAGCACTGAAAAGAAGTCTTTTTAGCTCCATGAGACACAGCAATCACATGATCTGCCCACACTTACCAGAAAGATGCATGTAAAATATACTTTAGAATAGAAAATAATGTTCCTCTTATTCCAGTAGCTAACCAATAAAACCCTCCCTCTGTCATTCAATATTGCTAACCTTAAACATTAAATATCCCCAGGCAGACAACCAGGAACATCACACTAGATGAAAATGGTACCTTTTTTATAAAAACTTTTTTTCCCCCCTTTTATTTCCTGAGCCTTTACATGATACTTGACTAATATTTCCAAGCTTTTTCCTGCAGCCATGAGGGCTAGAGAAATTATTTTAAAATAACATTGAGATTGTCATGTAATTGCATACCTTCTAGAAGCCGAGTTGTAAGCAGCCTGCTAAGATGAGGTCTGTTGTATTTCAAGGTGGCCATGCTGCTCATTCTATACTTGCACTGTTTTCAGGAATTATAATACTGTAAGGCATGACATTAGAATAAATAAATTATTTTTTATATACACTCCTTTTAGGGTGCCTACTGCTTAAAAGATCGTTAGTTATATCTGTACAAATCTGTGGTATTGTCAGGATATTCTCACCTAAGCTTGCAAAACTATTTAGGAAATATAGGTGAAATATTGTGACACGAGTATATAAACGAGACCACCGACAAACTTTCATGGCCATCCTCCAGATGCATGTAAAAGTGAGTCCTTTAAAGTGGTTTACATTGTTTTCTCTTTGCTCTGACAAAGTCATCGGTGCTTTTACCAACTGATTGAAATGGTAAATCAGGCCAAAAATGAGAAAACTCCGCGTATCATTGCTGTTTTGAAAGAATATGCAGAAAATTCAATGAAAAATGCATTGCCATGTTCCATATTACTTCATTATAAACATAAGCCCCAGCTCTGTAACTGCTTATTTGCATGTCTAATGTTATGCAACTCTGCAAGACTACTCACGCCTATAAAAGTAAGATGCTCCATGTGTGTGTTTGCAGGACCGTGACCATGAGGAATACTAGCTCAATGTACTAACTACCAGTTGAAAACCAAAATAAAAATCAACTCTATTTGTGCCCATTTAAATACAAACATGGAAAAATAGCTTAAATATGGTATTTCAGAATGTAAATTTTATAAAAAGTCTGAAGATTTTAGGATTCTGTTAGCTCTTTAGTCCCTCTGTAACAAGGCTGTTACATAGCACTGCTCAGATTGATGTTGAAAATAATGCAGCTGCAAGAGCAGCTGCAGCAAGAATTAACAGAAATCAGGATGCAAAGCAGAACCTGCTCAAAATCCTTGCCTTTAGCTTTCTGTTGTGGCTTTTTGTTTTGGATTTTTATTTTTTTCCCCCTACTTACTTATTAGGTTAGTTCCAGCATCCTCTGAAATGATGCCTTGCTGGGAATAACTGAGGGTTAAAACATTAATGGATTTACTTCGCCTCACAAATGAAACACCTGGAATTTACTGTCTTCTGCAAACCAGAGTCACTCTGACAGCAGCAAATGTTGGTTTTTTCAAAAGAACAGTTGAGAGTTGGTTGACATTACGACAGTAAGAGGCAAGAAGAAGAAACAACATCAAAAAGGAGGACAAATACTTCCCAGTTTGGTATACAGGTGTACAAGAGCATCTTCGTGCTTCTGGTATTTAAAAAGACATTTAGGCCCTGGGGCAGGAGCTGTTGAACTCCTGGGCTGCCGCCTTGAAATGTTTGTCTGGCATGCAGGCAGGTTAGGAAACAGATGCAAGACCAGCACCCACCTTTATGCTTCCTTGTTCATGACATATAGAGGTTGACAGGAATGAATTGCAGCAGTGCTGAGCCTTAGGAAAATCCAGATGATGATGTTCCCAAAGGGATTTGCCACCATCCTCACCCCATTTCCTAACCCTCAAGCCTGGGGAGGATAATTGACACTTTGGTTCTTGTTGATTCTTTCATGGATAGTTTGATTTTAGGTAAAAATTATTTTAAATCATTTTGAAACAAAGTTTTACATGTAACTTAAAACCAACACGAATAAATCACATCACTCAATCTTTCATAGCCACCTTGTAAGCCCTTCAGGAGAACAGTTCCCAGGGACATTTACAATAACAGATGATACAAGGAAGCAAAGCATCATCATTCAACTCCCAAATCTAAATGTACAGTAGCCTGTTAATTCAATAGAAATAGATTGGGTTACTGGTCAAAAGTGACCTGTATTGAGAATACAAAAGCAATTGTAAACCCCGACTCCTGTTTAAATCTGAATTTTGGAACAAAGAGAACACTTTAAAAAATCTCTATTAATGGCAAATGTTTGCATCTCAGGTGCAGCCATGCCAGACAGTAGGAGTTCCTTTTATCAAGGAACTGCTACAGCTCTCTTTCAACTGATGTAACATGTTCGGTCACCTTATTACAAGTTAATATTCAGGTTGCAATATCTTGCATCCATTGGAGCTTTGCAGAATTTTCTCAGGAAGGTCATAAAATAAAACATTAGAGTAGTATAACTTAAAGGTTACAAAAGCATGGGCTACAGAATCAGCATTAGTCTGTGACAGTGCTGGCTCTAGTCCCAGTGTAGTTTATAGGAAATAAAGGCAAGAACCAACCACACATTTAATAAAATGAACAAAAACACGTTAGAATCAACTGCTGGATCAGACTTTTTGGTTGTGTTTTCAGTGGCTCACAACCGTTCCTGGACAACCTTCGCTGTCAGTGCTCTTACAAATTTGTGTTGCTGCATATAAGCGTGTCAAAGCCCAGGTTCGCTCGCACATCCTGAATGGGAAATTTGTACCTATAGAACTTGTGCCATGTACCTTTCTATTCATCAAGGGAAGAAAGAAAAATTTCCCTACTGTTCTTGTAGCACTTCAAGGTTAAAATTCATATTGAAAAAAATAATGCAGCAGAGGTAATAAACATTCACAGAGATTAAAATAATTGCTCAAAAGGCAATTTCTTCACTGAAAAATGAAGACACCAAGCTGAAAGAAGAAATTAAAACCAGAAGCCATACTAAGAAACTAAAAGCTGTCAAAGTAAAAGAACTGCCTTGAATGTTAATCTGAGCTATTTCAGCCAGTCCTTTTTCACAACCTTTTCTTTCCTGCTAACTTTTATGTTACAGCTCTATTGCCTGTACAAAGTTGCTGAATTGAAGCTCTGCCTGTCAGGAGCTCTCATCTGTGCGTGCTTTAGCTCTCAGTTGTTACTGGATTTGCTTCAGCTGCCACTATTAAACCTTCACATGTCAAATTACAATGCAATTAAGCGTGAAATGTATAGTTGTAATATAGGGGTTAAAAAACCTCCAGAAACTCTAACTCTAAATTTTCTAGGATTGTAATGATGACTTTGGGATGTATTAAAATATCTTTTTAATTAATATAATACCCAGATTACTGATGTGTGCTTCATCTGGTGTCATATAAGTTTTTTATTTTCCCACCTTTCTCTTTTTCCTTCCTCCCAGGCTTTTTTCGCCTAGGAATATTTCAAGTTCATTATTCCACACTGTGAGAAATGGAATAAGCATAATTTGAGTATTTGCTAAAGCAGTTAAGTGAAATAAGGAGGTGGACAGATACACTGTCCAAATGCTTTATTGTCTATTCTGACACCTGAATTTTGCTTCATTCTGTCTAGCATTACTGCAGAATTACTATATCTAAGATGAAATCCCTTAGAGATCTACCATTAATATAAAGCAACGATAGTGGTGGTATGAAGAAGAGGAGTCTAGAGGATAGGTCAATGACAGCTGCCGCCATTGTGCTCTGAATCAGGAGCCAAGGAGGAACTGATGTACAGCTACAGCTAACTCATTTAATACCTCTGCTTAACATCTCTGCATCCCAGTGGGACTCATAATATTTAATTACATATCTAATGGGAAATGCAGCCTCACCCTGTGAGTTATTGTGCTTCCTTGATTTCTCTTACGTTGTAGAAGCACAGCACTTCACAGGACCGGTCCTGCCATGAAAATTAATTAGTTTATGCCTGAACAGGGCTTTCAACATACAGATCATTCTGTATGACAAAGTAGTATTAGATAACAAACTGAGTTATTCAATTGAATTATGGAGCCATAAGAAAATTATTGTCTCTTATTTTTAATCAAGCAGACTCCAAGCCAGATTAGTCCCTGATGATGATACTTTGGCTATTTCAACAGGTCTGATTGCCACCAGAGAAGTTTCTCCCTCTTTTTTCTCCTGTGCACCCTGGCATTTTCACTGCTTTATCTGTAATCCGCTCAATAAAACCAGCTCTAGGTTTCAGGTTAGCCCTTATCTTCAGTGAACAGTAATTGTTAAGACAGCTTGTTGCAGGTAAATGTTAGTTTGGAAACAAACCTTTCCACCTTGTTTGGTTTGCTTTTTTATAAACATCCTGTTTAACCACCACTCAAAGCAGGGATACCTGAATCTAGAAACAGCCCTGAAAGTTTAAAAGAAGTAAGCACCAGGAGTTCTGCATTTCTTTCCATGGCATCAGAAAAATCTCAGGTTACAGATGTGCATAAAATTTCATATGCATGAATGCTTCAGTGCCCTCCCACCAGTTATTAACCTTCATAACCCAAACAGAAGAATTTCAATACTGCTTTTAAGGATCACTTGAGCAGAAGCTTCAAGACAAATAGTACTTCTGGGGACATAGAAACTTGGTAGCTAACTTGGCAAAAGACAACTTAGTTTTGTTTGCTGACGTATAGAGGCATATTTTTTGCCTGAGCTTTTTTGCAAAGATGAATTTCTGATCATAGTGACCTGTTTATGGTCAAAATCATTAGCTTCCATCTTTTCAGACTTGCTAAAATCTTTGGGACATATCACTGTTAATTTATACCAGTGGAATAGCCGGACTAGGTCTTCAAGATTTCCCAGTTCTCATTTAGGCCATGGTCTCCACAGACTCCTGCTGCAAGAGCATCCTTATTATGACAAGAGCAGGAGGAACTTGCCAGTTCTCTGCTCCTTTGTTCCCTAACCCTGGATTGTACTCTACTGTTTTTACACTTTTCCTTCCATTTATTGTGCTTACATTGAAAATCAGATACAACAGTCATAAAGAACATCACCGCCAAAGAAATAAAAGCCACAGCAAAAAAGAGAATAAAAGGAATTCCAGTTAATGACATTTATGTAGAGAGATTCCCCCTGCGGGGAAGTGGAGCAATATGGAAGGATATTCAGGAGAAGATAACCTCTCAGCCCACTAAAATTCACTTTGCATGTTGATATGATGGCCTTTTAAATCTTAGTTTCTCAGAGTCCTGCTTACTGACTTCCTTTTCTCCCTGTTGTTCCTTTCAGTTGACTTTGATTTGGACAGGTTTTTTTGTTATTACTAGAGCAAAAAAATTAATAAAAAATCTAATAGTTTTATTTCTGTGATTAAGTGCCCAATGAATCTGGTGACTTACAAAGCTCCAGCAAGGATTTGTCGAGTTTCTGTATATCCCAGCTTCATTCTAGTAACATAGTTAGTGTCACTGAAAGGAAGCATGGCTACCAAAGTTGTCTTTGTTCAAATGGGGTGGTCCTAGTTAGGAGCTTGGCTGCTACAGCTAACATTTTACCTAATGAAACATCGCAAGAGGTAGTGGTGGAGTTTTGCATTCAGTGAACTAGAAATGCCAACAGTTATAATGGTAGCTCTCATCTAACACCTCTTTTTGATTAACACAAGTTAATGAGCTGAACTGAGGGGACTGTAGGGGGACCCCCGTCCTGGGGTAGTGACCAGCAACTAGGGTTGGGTTCAATCATGGTAACTTGTTTGTCTGTTCTTGAGCAAGAAAAGGATCTATATTCTCTGCACATCTCTTGGTATGTGTTTGATTTCAGTGCAAGGTGTCAGGCACCTTCTTTGCTGTGGATCTGACATGCTATGTTTTGTGTCCCGCACAGCAGGGAATAGAAGTCATTACAGGTCTGCTAAGGTCTCCTTTAGGTTTGGGGTTTCCTAGGGCCTGGTCCCTTAGGAATGTGATTATTTTTTGAAGTGAGAGAGCTCTCTCTGTACCCAGGGCTACCCAGAGCAGTTCTGAGCTGCAGACCTCTTAATAACATGTTGGCAGATCTAATCAAGCCCACAGCACAGTCTACAGCAACCCTCCTAAACCAAACTTTGCCCCTCTGCACTTGTTCTTTAGAACTACTCAACTCCCACCATTTCAAAGCAATCTTTTCAGAAAATCAATAGTTCTTCATCTCCTTCAGAATGAGAGCAAGTAGGACGCTTGGACATTTGCTTTGTAATCTCTGCAAAAATTGCTTTCTTGTCTTCCCAACAGAATTAGGAAATATTGCAGTACCCAAAAAAACAAACCAACCCCATCTTGAGCTTTTTCAGCACATCTCAGTTGTAGGACCAATCTTTGCATTCCTTTTCATTTAGAGATTACCTTAACCTCACTGCTCTGTTTATACCTTAGGCACACACATACATCCTTGTTCCTCATACAGAGGAATTATTTGTTCTCGCAACTCCACTTTTCAAGAGCCTGCTGTAGAAACCTTTACCATTTTAAAATTTCCATTTTCTCTCCCTCTTTCCTCTCAGTGGCCCTTTAGCTATGAAAATGAACCACTCTGCTCCTGCAGGGCTGAGCTGCTGAATCCAATCGAGGAAGGCTAGCCAGGCTTCCCATCCCTGTCAGACACAGCACTGACCTTTTTTTCCTAATTGACAATTCAGGGCTTTGTGCTAATAGGATGACATCATTACACAGAGCCAAGATGCTTTCCCTGCTGCCTCTTTTGTCTCTCAGTATTTTTCTCCCACACTTTTAGAGGAAATATTTCACCAGGAGGGAGCGTAAGGAAGACAGTTACACAGTGTCTAAAAAACACATACAGAAAACATAATTTTCTCTCTCTTCCTTTTTCCTTAGTCACACTAGTTAACAACCACATACCCTGAGTCCTCACTATGTACTGAATCTCTCTTTCCCTTCTTCCAGGTTGTGATCGCTAATGCCTCTTTCTTTATTTGCTTTGCCTCATTGTCCTGAGATATGCTGCTGGGGAGATTCTGGTTCCTTCCTGATTTTGAATTACAATTGTGGTTGTTAGCCTACTGTCTTTTACAGCTCTAATTCTATTCAAACAACTTGTTAACAAAATCTTTGTGCATCTCTACAGAAATAAATAGTTACTTGAGGTGCCTAATCTTATGTCAAATTGTTAGTAGTTAACTTTTACTGTGATAATAATATAAAATTATAAAAAATATTTTAAAGAATACATGGAGGGGAAGAAGCCCCAAAGAAATGGAAAACATTAAAGAGCTTTGTTTTGGCCGTTTTATGAGGTTGGCTCACCCATTTCAGTGAGTACTGTAACCTTTGGAGATGCTGCCTTAGAGCTTAAAAAATGCCTTAATGCTGGTTATAGATTGGCAACTCAGTGACAAAGCTTGCTGTCTTGGCTAAGCCAACAAATCAAATAAATACATATGATGGGCTGTCACTGGAGAAGACAGAAAAAGCAGAAATTTCCTAGATCTGCCTATCTCCCTTTCTTCTTCCCCTCTCCCATGGCTAACATATTGGATACTCCTAGCTCATGGTATGTATTTATAGCCTGCTTTAGTCCTAATGAAATAGATTAGCTCAGACTCCAGGTACTTTTGGGAACCTGTTTTCCCTAATCTGTTTTAATTTGCAGAGAAATGCACTAGAAGGGTATTATTGACCAGCTGGGAGAAGCAGCCTCTTAAATCACTCAAGCTTGCTCTACAGGACCATGGCTGTCTATATCCTTACTGCAAGAAATGCAAGCGTGAAAGATAAGACAGATAAAACACAGAGTGAAGAACGGAAAAGATTCAGGAGAGAGAGAGACAGCAGATCCCATTACTATTCAACACAAATTGGTGGGAATAGGGATTTATCTATTTTCTTTTATTTTTTGCTCAATCAAAGCTCAACTATTTCATAGAAGACTCCTGGACACATGACAGTGATCTTTATGCCATCCTTTCCTTTCCTGCATTTAAACGCTGTTCAGGAAGGCAATGACAATCACATTATTAACACACATTGTGAAAACTTCTCTTGATTGCATTCCCTATTTCTTTTTGCGCATTATCCTTAAAAACACATTAAGTATTTTAACCTGGATTTGTTTCTTACGTTCTATTTCTGTCATATTTACTTTCAACATTCATTAACTTTCATAAACTATTTTGAGGAATAGAAAGAATTGGAGTTGTGTTACTTTGAACAAGAGTAAGCCTAAGCTTAATGTCTTTGCATAAGACTGCCTAGTGAACTAGCTATGGGATAGCTGTGAACAGTAATTATTAATACAGTTTAATATTTCTCTTATGTCTATAGCCTAACGAGATTAGTGCTTTGTTGCACTTAGAACCACATAAACAATTAACATGTGAGTTTCAGCCTCAAAGAGCAATTAGGAGAATTCGGTTAAATCCCTGCAAACTACTTTGAACAAACCACAATTAATCTTGACAAATTTCAGCCCAGAGACCAATTTATTATTATTATTCTTATTAGGTTAAATACAGTGAGTGAAAACAGTGTTTAGAGCGGAAGTGCTGACAAAACCTTTACTTCAGCAATGTGGACAATGCAGCTGTAGTAATGGCAAGTGTGCCCTTATCACAGCAAGAAAAATGTAAGGAGTTCTGATTTTGCACTGAATGAGCCATTACTTATGTCTATCACAAAAAAATAAGAGGACTGAACAGAAAAAGATACATTAAGGGTTGTTTTTTTTCCCCAAAAGAAAACTAAAAATAAAAAAGATCAGATGTGACTCAGGCTTTCAAACAATAAAAATAGCAAGATGAAAGAACTAGGTTGCTTCATTGCCTAAAGAAATGGCTAGAATCTTAAAAAGTCTGAAACCTGATTGTGAGAGACTCACTTTATGGGCTGCTAAGAAGGGGCTGACCTTTGTCATCAATAGATTGTCTGAGCCTTTGTGGTATTCAGCAGTAAAGGAAGTGCTTAAAAAGTCATCCCGCTGAAAAATGGACTGGAAAAAATCTCCAGTTCAGATCTCAGCATAGCTGTTGTCGGTGCACATGCTCATTCAGAAAGTCTGTCTGTAAATCTAATACAGATAAATCTTGCTTCATTTTTGAGTGATAAAACTAGAGCTCCCTCACCTTAGAGATGGATCAGGATATCTGAAATTCAATATAAGTGAAATTATTATAGAGGAGGGCAGCTAATGACCTATCTGTTGTGGGGCTTTGGATGTGTTTTGTTATAGCACTATATTTCTCTGTCTGCACTAGAGGACATTGAAGGAGTAGGATAACACTTGTACCAGTGGTATAATTTTCTTACACTTGCTCCATAGTTTTGGATGCAGTTTTACCTGTTCCAATATTTGCACTGAAATGAACTGTAGCAAATGACTGCCCTGTGATTTCAAGTGGCCTTCTGGGAAAAAAAAAGACTATTATAGATGAAAGAGTTTGGTTCCTATAACCTTCCAGAAAAGCCCAATCACTGTCTAAGTAGTACACCAATATAGCAGTTGTTATTACATGTATCTTCTAGCAGGGTGAATTAGCCATGGTGGGGCATCAGGCTAACACAACTATATGGCTGCTGGTACCCAAAGTGAGCTCACTGAAAGACAGATGGGATATCTTTACACAAGATGCATGTGTGTTGCTGATACAGTCATACTCTGGCTGAAAAATGTTGTGATGTTATCCTCCAGAAATCATGCAGCATTGAACATTCACAGCAGAGAGCACAAAATACAGATGGATCACTAATGACTAGAGCTTCTGGGACAGCAGATGAGGTACAGCCACACCATCCTGAATGAGGCAGCTTGTACCTTATGCTGCAGGGGAAGCAAAAATAAAACAAAACAATGACAACAGAAATCTCTGCCAGTTCAGATCTGGGAAGGGAGAATTATTGCTGTCTCCAGATCTGATGCCTTATTTGTCCCCGAGTTTTAGCATGACATTTGTGGGGCACATTCAATGTCTCAGCATGGGTCCACTTAGGTTGTTGCTGAATGGTACCTACTTCAGAGTAAGAAACATAACTGTCGAGTCCCCTTTATGCTTCCTAGCTGCCATACCATCCCCTTAGATGTCCAAACCATGCAAGGGTATGACCCAGCAGGCTGACACTGGGTAGTCAGCAAGCTGGACTACTACTTGTTCCTCATCTGAAGCCACGCTCTGCCATTTAGTAGCTAGGATGCTGTAACTTAGACTTATTGTTCACAGATCTTCCTGGGCTGAAATCTCTCCTTGCACTTGTTTCTTCCTTCACAACCTCTGCCATAAAAGCAACCATGATCCTCAGGAACAGTGACTCGTATCATCTGCTGAAAGATTTTACTGAAATTGAGAAATAGACCTTTTTCTGAAGTGCAGCCCCACAGAATTCATGTCCCAAAGAGCTGGCAGTGGCAATGTAATGGTTCCATTTCAAAGCTGTTTAATCCCCTCTGAGAACTA
The DNA here is from genome assembly GCA_013398125.1 of Aegotheles bennettii. Lineage (NCBI taxonomy): Eukaryota > Metazoa > Chordata > Aves > Caprimulgiformes > Aegothelidae > Aegotheles > Aegotheles bennettii. The sequence continues at coordinate 1,894,042 of VZRW01013250.1, forward strand.
CTAGAAGAAATTCTTCTCTCCTGTCACTCCACTTAAATCAATGCTGAATGTAGCCCAGTGGCTCTGCCTTGCTATATGCAGATTCAGGAAGATAGCACTGCAGTCTTTGCTGTTTAGAAAGGTTTTACTTCACAACTGTAAGGGCAAAGGCTTTTTGGGTTGAAATCAAAGTTTAAATTCTGAAGGAAATAAAGGCTTATCAAAGAACTGGCAAAGAATTTAACAACTAGGTGCCAGCTGAAGTGCCAGTGTGATTTATCAACAGGTTCTTCTCTAATCTGATGTGAGATAATAGGAGAAGGTGTTGAAAGCAGAATCAAACTAGATACAGAACAAAAAGCGTAAGTAATAGGGTTCATAAGATCATGCACATGAGGAAGTTTACATTATCTAGTAGGCAGGCCATTCTCCCTAAGAAGGTTGTCTTATATTGGGAAATCAACACAGAAAACCAGAAGATTTTAAAAAGACAAATGATATTTTGTTTCCCTTTAGAGTGTATATTTTTTTCATTTAAGCCTCTCCATTTGTGTAAGTGTGGTTTTCTTACTGATAGATACAACAAAGCACTGAGCTCTAGTAGCTGGCAGTGCCATCGACAGTGGTCTCTTGGCAAAGATTAACCCTCAAATATGCACAAAGCTGAACTTGCTTATGACTGATCAGGAAGATCATTCCAGACAGCTCCAAATTTAGAGTAGTTTCCTTCTGACTATAGTGCTAAATTGTCTGTCTATATTCCTCTGCATAGTGATTCATTAGAAGCATTTTACAGTAAATGCTTCCAAAATAAAAAACCAGACATTTTAACCAAAGTCTCAGGCAAATACTTAACTGACAAAGAAAATGATTTTCTAAAAGCTTCTCCCTGGAAGTGTTTTTTATTGAGGCAGTGATTCAAGTGAGCCTGTCTGAGTTATAATGTGCTTCCATTGCACAAACCAAAGTCATGTTAATCAGCTTGAATACCTAAAAATATAATAGGAGCAGTATAAATCCATTTCATACAGCAAAGTTCATTTCAGGTGCTGGTCCACCAGAAAAATGTCCATAAGTTATTAAAGAATTATTGGTGTGTATTTCACAGTGTATGTTCTTTTTTTTTTTTTTTTTATTCTGTGGTAAATTATTTTAAACTTTTTAAGACAGTCTCACAGCAAACAGTCTGGTCCAGACAATTTCCTTTTCATGCTGATATCAGTCTCCCATCAGATATAGAGCTTTGCCTTTGTGAGCTTTCTGGTGAGAAGAGCCCCATTAATTTTCCTTGAGGCCTCCTCAGTATTACATAAATGGCCAAAGGAAAATTTCTGTAAATTTGTATCTGATGTAGACACTTAGATTTCATTTTCTAGAGTTCCATAGGACCTTTAATGAACAGCCCACCCAAGAGGCTGTAAAAGTCCTGTGTTGCCCTACCAGAACATATAGTCCTACAGCACAGGGTCACATGGAGGTCTATCACAGGTCCTGTATGACAATTACGTTGGCATCACATGGCACCAAGATTACCAGGCTCATCCCCCCAGCTGGGTCTGGGGCTGGCTGGAGTACCTCTGCTTCACGGCACAGTCAAGATAAATCATAATTTCCTAAATTACCTGGTGCTGAAGCCAGCACTGAAAAATGCAGCTTCCAATCCTTAGGATATGCTATGGTTTGTTTTAAAAAGGGATTGAATGTCTTACAAACAGGTAAAATTGCTGCCAGATGCAACTACATTAGCCTTTTCCAGCTGCTTTACTGCTGCCATTCAAAATAACTTGCTATAAATACGATTCCTTTGAGCTCTATTCTGACAAGTGCAGAGCACTATCTGGGAAGGGCCAGTGGTTTTCCATCCTCATTGAACTCAGTAGGAGTTGTGATTGCTCAGCACATTGCTGAAAAAAGTCTACTGAAATTACCTTAAATCACACAATTATCCCCTCACCTCTCACTCCTTTTCTCACAATCGTGGAAGGAGGAATAAGTTTCTCCACAGGCAGTAAAGTTTTCAGCCTGGAGGTTGTGAACAAATGTCAAAATCCACAAGTTCCCTGCTTCAGGGCTGGTGACGGTCCTGGTTGCAATGTGGCTTAGCCAAGGGAGTGGGGATAAACACGACAAAGATTTGAAACCCTATTTACACTAAAATTCAGTATCAACTTCTCCTATGGCCTGTGAGTGCAGCAGTGCATAGTGTAGGGTCCTCACTAAAACTCAACAAGTTGCTTATTGTTTCAGGTCTGCTTCTGGCTGAACAGAAATGCGTTTATTACAAATCTTTCCTTTGTACAATCTGTGCCTCTGGTCAAATACCTTAAACTGGTGCTAAACTTATAGAGATCTGTGGAATAATAATGGAGGATTAAAGGTTGAGTGCTTATGTTTAACAAACCATTCTGAAAGATGCTCATCATTAAAGCTATTTACAATTAAACTTTTCATAACTGATGGAAAAACAGAGAAGAAAATTACCCATGCCTTCCACCTTTTCGCTCTGAAGCCAGCAGGGGCAGACAAAAATTAACATTTCCTTTGAATCTGAGCGCAATTCCGAGTTTTCAATGCAAATCAAGTCACCTTTCCTATGGTACAAGAACTGGTGTTGAGAGGAGGCTCATGAATTTGACTCTGCCCCTTGTTGCACCAGTTTGAATCCATTACCAGTTCCCTGAACTGAGAATTAGGCTGTTAACTACCGGGGGAGGGTTGTTTCTTCATACCAACACTCCTGTCCTTTGCAGACAGTTCAGTAAGAAATAGCTTCAAAACTCAAATTTAGATCTGAATTTGGCTCAAATGCAGCTGAAGCTGGGACCCCACTTGGAGTTTGTGTCCCTCTGGAATACATCTATTCTGCCTGATTTTTGAACACTCCTCTCTGACCTCGATCACTGTGCTTACCAGCTCTTGAAAATCAGGCCACGGTGATTTTTCGCACCTCGTAACAACATACAACACGGGTCAATCAGTCACAGGGGTTTGGTTGTTTTTCTTTTGATTAAAAGTCAGATTTTCCCTTGTTGTTGCAGATATAACAAATTAATACAGAGGCATTACTGTACATGAACAAGCATCTGTTATCAAGAGCTATCAAAATATTTAAGATGTTTTAACGTATTATACAGGAAAGAGAAACTAAATACAGCGAGTCTGATATTATATGTATTCATTGTTGAAGAGTTTTGACTCATAATGGTACCTACAATATGCTTAGTGGAGAAGCATTTACATGCTTTTTTTGGCTTTGTGACACTTGAGTGTTCTTAACAGTTCTACATTTTCTCCTAGGACTCTTTCTTCGCTCAAGTTATGGCATCAGACAGCAACATTGACTTCCAAAAATACCCCATAAACATGGATGGCAGGAGTGGAACCTGTCAGCAAATGCGTAGTAGTAAGAAGTCAAATGTAACAGCAAAAAAAGGGAATGATATTCCAGAAGCACAGCAAGAGATCGAAAAAGACCTTGGGGCTGAAGCAGCAGAAAATGTAATGGAGAGAATAAAAATGGCAGAGAAAAAGAAGGAAAAACAAAGTAATAATGTAGGCAAAGCAAGCCGTAAACGGAAATCAAAACACAAAGACAAACTAGCTGTGAAAAAAGAAGCCATGTTAGAAACTGGGAATCAGTTAATCCCGACACCTCTGCCACATATTTCTCTCAAAAGCATAATGGACATAGAAATGGAGTTGGTCTACATTGATGAGGAGGACATTCCCTTCGAGTTTGCTGATCCGGTGGAGCCTACAAGCACACAATCAGGATGTCATGATTCTGAAGAGGCAGATGCTTCGAGCACACCTGATGACACCGCTTTGCCCCAGATTGACAAACAGTTTCAGATGACCCTCAAGGCAGCCAGCACTTGCTACAGGCAGAATAACTACACAGCAGCAGTGGAACAGCTCTTAACAGCACTGGAGGTACGGGGCTAAAGAAGTACGATCACCATAGCAAAGTAAATGAAAGGTTGTCATTGTACTGACTGGGTGTCAGTGAACAAGGAGCACAAACCTGGGATGTGTATGGTTTAACCAAAACCCTGAAATGTAATTTCACATGAAATCTGAAAATTAAGACCTATAAATAAATCCTAGAAGGAGATGAGCACTGGACCAAACCAAAAAATCTCAGGTGATTTTGTATTTTCTCTAAGTCTTCAATTTTATGTATGGAGTAAATTTAAATCCCATAGACAAAACCAAACAAACAAACAAGGCTCCTCTTTTTAATCCCAGATCTATCAGGGACTTCCCCCTCACTGGAATTGTTCAAGGCCAGGTTGGATGGGGCTTTGAGCAATCTGATCTAGTAGAAAGTGTCCCTGCCCATCGCAGAGGGGTTGGAACCAGATGATCTTTAAGGTCCCTTCCAACCCAAAGTATTCTGTGATTCTACGATATCTCAATAGTCAGATGAGTTCCCACTCTACCCCAGCTGTCCATGCACTACTGGGTGAGATGTTTAGTCCTTTGGTTAAACAGAAGGTCCATTTTAGTCTCTTTTTCCCCAACAGCATTTCCACCATGCACTCTGTTTCTCTTTTAGTTCTAAAGCCAGCAGATGGCCACTGGATCTGTGTAGAAATCCTTTTTTTTTTTTCCCTGCATGAGAAAGGGCAGGTCCAGGAGTGAGCAACTCCCTCTTGACACAGCCAGCTTTCTCTTCAGCGGCTAAGAGCTGTTTTTTTGCGGAAAGAAAGGCTTCTTGCCTGCCTGAGATACCAAAGAAATAATACGACCTTGGCTATGATCTTTAAAATAATCTGTGATTCTCATGACTTTCTGCCTTTAAGTGCTCTACCTTGAGCTGTCTTAAACAGATCTGTTCTTCAATAACTAAATATTTCTGTTTGCAAAAGCAGAGCCCTTTCCAGTTTCAGTCTGAGGCCCCAAAAGAAGGTAAAGACCCTTAATGTTTTGGAAAAACCTTAGCCAGACTTGAGTGTTATCAGTGTAATATGAGAAGAGTAAAAGAGGGACTTTCTAGCATTCTGGCAAGATTGCAACTCATTTCATAGGGGCAGGAAGAGAAAGGAAGTATGGGAAACCCCAGCGGGTGGGTCACAGTTACATCCACCAGCCTCCTGTTTCCTGGAAGCCAGAGCTAGCAGCATTTACAGTAAAACTGATTGTTCAAAGTTGTATCTTTATTCCCAGATTTCTCTAGTGCTGCTAATCTCCGTTAATTATATTGGAAATCCCTTGTATTATGACCATGTAATTCATAATGTGCCAGTAGAAGTCATGGTTCATAATAATCACATAATGGGCAAGGACTTAGACATAATCAGATTTTAGTTACCCTGTCGTGTTTCCATAATGCTGCTATAAAACCGACATAATCACAAAAAAGCACCAGTTATTTAAACATTTTTTATCAGATTGATGTACAGTATCTTTCTTTCCCTCTCTTTTTTAAACAAAGTAAGATAACAAAAATTGGATTACAATTGCTGGGAACAGACTATGATAAACTGTTTGCTTGTGTGCAGAATGAAATTTAATAATGGCATCAGCCTCTCAATTTTTAGTAATGTTAAACCTGTTAAATAGTAGCACTCTGCAGCCAAAGGCTGCTTTCAAAGAGGTAGCATTAGAGCATTTTGAAAACAGTATCTCCAAGCGCATAGCTGTCTTATAATCCTTGAAAGATGCCCTCTACGCTCACAATTAACCCAGCTGCTAACATTTACTGTGCAGATGAGGGCTTGACTTTTTCCATGATACACGATGTAAAAAACCACTCTTATTAGCTGTAAACATTTTAAAGGCCAGTGTCTGCTTCTCAAATAAAATAAGAATAATAAAAAAAAAGAGATATGCTTTCCACTTTACAGGAATATTGTTGGTGATTAGAATAGAGGACTTGAAAGCTGGACTCTGAACTCTCTCTAATGTTTTATCTCCACTCGGAGTCCAATCACTTCAGCTATGCACTTGACATCCTGAAAAAGGGTCCAACTATACTTGTTTTAGTATTGTACTGGCAAACTTAATTCAAAAGCATTTGTAAAGCACTAGAGGTTTGCAATTCACAAGCTAATATCCTATTTCTATTGTTTTTCTACAATATTGAAGACATTAAAAAAAAAAGAAAAACCAAACAAAAAACAAACCAAACAAACAAACCAATCCAAACCAATAAATATTATAGCAGTGAGTGAGTAGAATTAGAAAGTGCCACCCTTTTTAGACTCCCTCCCCCCCCCTCAGAAATGAGCTGTGATGGGGACAAAAACATTTGTCACTTGAGAGGAAAGGAGACTTATCTCCTCCTAAGAGGAAATAAGAAAGCTAGCTAATAGCATAGGTGAAAGAATAAATAGAGATTAAAGAATTCCTTCTTGGGATTGTGGACAGACTGACTGGGAAACCACAGAATTATAGGGCTAGGGCTTCTCAGCAGATTCTTAATCCAGCTTTTTTCAGAGCCAAAAACCAGAATATCCCTGAAAGACACTTCTCTACTCTGTTTCTAAAAACCTCCAGTGAGACAGACTTCTCATCTGTATCAGCAAGCTGATAGAAACTTTTTCTTAATCTTCCATGGTGTGAAATAGCCCATAATGTGTTTTGTATCCTTATTTGACATGAAGAGCAATTAACCATCCTATTCACTCTGTACTTGCAACCTCTTAGCCCATCTTGTCTCTTTTCAGTCTTCTCTAATTTTAAATAAATTAAATCATCTTAGTATTTCCTCCCAGGCCATGTTTTCTAAACCTCTGTAACATTTTTGTTGCTTTTCTCTGCATCGTCTCCAAATTTGCCTATTTGTTCAGATATAGACAAACTGGAGGTGATGCAGGGAAAACCAGAAAATTGACGCTGCTGAGATTGGAACTGTGGTTCATGTGCCCATTGTTTTTTGAAGAAATAAACAAAAATTCCTCTGCATTTCATGTGGGTGAGGAGACACAAGCTCAAAGGTCAGAATATTCAAATTTATGGTTTCTGGTGCAAGATGTCTAGTGATGTTTTTCAGATTTAAGGAAATTAAGGCTTTAGTCTGACATTACAACATTTGGAATTGGAGACTGATCCAGAAAACTGCGCATAGCACTAAATTTCAATAGTATCACTAAAGTTAGTTCTACTTTACATATTGCAAATATCATAGACTTCTTGGCTCTTTTTAAGCCAAAATGTCTTTTTCTAGATGCATCTATATGTTCATGTGGTATTAGTATTCTTTAGATTGTTTTTCAGATATTCAAATAACAGGTAGTTCTGAAAGCTTAGCACCAAAATCATTGGATTTGGGGACAAAAGGATATTATTAGAAAGGAAAATTGAAATGCTTGTTTAATTTAAGGACTTTTATATGTTGGACAGCATGCTGCTGATTACCACAGACACCAGGAAGGCAGGGTTATCAAGAGAAGAATTAGTGGCTCCTCACTATTTCTGCACTATTTAGCTACCATTAAATTAATCAGGAGGGACTTAGTGTTAGTCAGCTGCATTATAGTTGACCTGGGAGAGGAAAAAATTATGCTCCCTTGGAGAACTTTCACCATTAGAGCTTAAGGATTAAGCACTTTCTGTTGCTAGTGAGGAAAAAAAGCTGAAGAAATTGGGGCCCTGGTCTTCACTTCTACCTCCTAAGCTCAATAATATGATATATTATATATGCTACACTGAGAAGCACTGTAAATTTTCCTAAATTTTTGGCATCCATCTGCTGGAATAGAGGGAAACAGGACTTGAATATCTGGACTGGGATATGAAGGGTATGAGAAATCATTCTTTAGCTTAAATGCTCAGTGGAAGCCATATACGTGTATATATATAAAATCTCTAGCCAATTATTAACAGTTTAGCTACAAAATAACATTAAACCTTTACGAGGATTGAAAGATCTTGTCTCAACCTAATCTCCTAATATCAGAGAGCATAAAAGACTTCAGAAACATCAGTCTGTTTAAAACCTGCACAAATTTAAATTTCAGACCCTGTTGTTGTGAAAATAATCCTCCCCCATGATTAAAAAATAAATGAGAAAGGTTCATAACTGCTGCGCACAGAAAGAAGCCCACAGTATCTCTGCACACACCTTTCAGTGTAGAATATCTCAGAGACACAAAACGCATCCCACGTGTGAGGTGAAGGCCTCAAACAGTGTGTGATTAATTCACCAGAGTGCTGTTGTGGTGCCTTCCACAAGCTGGAATATCTCCATTTCCCACAGATGGCTATTATGGGCACCGTTCCTATGGCAGGGAGATAAACATTAGTGCCATCTTTTTTGCACACCTTGAGTTTCTAGATTAAACTTTCCCGTGGCTCATTGCCTTGTGATTCACTGCTTGCAGAGGAGGTTTTGTCAAGACCACGCTCCCTCTTCCAGGCAACAATATCTGCAAAAAACAAGTATCTTGAAAGCAGCTGTGGTACCAGTGCCTTGTGGACATAATCACATACCAACGTAGAGTCAGGCAGCATGGTTCAGCCAAGCTTTCCACCAATTTCACAATGCTAGAAGTAAAAAATCAGTATATCCTATATAAACACCTATGTGAAAAGAGGTTCATCTTAAGTAGTCTGTCCACTGAGACCAAAAGCACAGGTGGCCTCTTAGAGGCATTGCTGCATGGGCAGTCCTGGGAGCACCATAGGATTAGGATCCTGGGATAAGCTCCCTGTTGTGACCACTGACTCAATGCTAGCTGCTGCAGAAAGCCTAGGGCACAGCCACATTTCTGCCTGCTCTCCCTCCCCCAACATGGCCTCTTTTTGAAGGTGTGTCCCGAGGTCCATGAAGCCATCAGTGTCTAACAATGTGTAACCAACCCCTTGCTTTATGGAGCATGGACACTAGACATCCTGGTCATTGACTGGAATAGGTAGAAAATGGGACTTGATAGAGTTTTCCCTATCTTATCTCAGGAAGAGCAGCTGTGCAAGCACTAGGCTCAGTTTAACACCATGAAAGACCTCAGGGAGAGCAAATGAAAGCCTAAACATTTCTTTTTAGCAACAACTTCCAACTTTCTGGAGCTAAAAATCAGACTCATATATCACCTATCCTTACCATCAGCACAGGTCCTCTAGAAACTTCCTGGGAATACACTAGGTCTTGAACAGAGAACATCAAAGATGGCAGTCTCTGATCCCCCAAAGCCTGAGTGCAAGATACTGACTTTAATTGCCTAAATATGGCCTACACATTTAGCTTGTATTTATTTTTTAAAAAAAACCCCCGATAATCATCAGTTTTTCTCTCCCTATACCCCCATCACTATATTTTTAGACTGCAAAGTCAAGAAATTGATATTTTTTTTTTCTACTGATACTTATTGCCTTTTATGGCTGCAGAATATTTTAGACCAGGAATATGAAGCTTATAGATGGCTCAAATCTGGCTTGTGGGATAAGAGTGGGAATCTGTTATAATGATCCATTTGGACATGCTCCCATTTTTTGATCACTGAATTTGGATCTATTAATGCTCTAGACATTTCCAGTATGCCCATCACCATGAAATAAAGCTGAGGACCTACATGGCTATTTGTCTATAAAGATTCATCCCCTGTTCTTCTTGCCTGAACTGCTGTTACATATCTGGCTTATAAAGTATTTTTGTCCTCAAAGGATTACTACATGTTGACCATAAGACAATACTTCCTCACTCGTATGTACAAGAGAAAATCCCTATTCCAGAAAGGACAGGCCATGTTTTCCAGTCATTTTAGTACCAAAGCAGATCAGTCAATTTCTAATTAACTCTAATTGGCTTCCTCACATGCTATTAAATTACTTACCTGGAGGTGACAGGTGCTCAAAAGCACCAAATATTTTCTCCATACTTTGTAAACAGTAAGCAGTATATTTGATTAAAAATTATAATCAGCCACCACTTATCACTTACAATCAAAAGCCTCGTTGACCTAAACACAGGTGAGCTACGTGTTTTACAAACACTGAGAAATGGAGACAAGGTCCATGTAGTAAATTCCTCTGTAGGTAACACAAGGAAAAAAAAAGAAGGAAAATAATACCTGGGACAGCCTTGGATGAGGCGTTAGCCCACTTTGAAAGACGTGGGCTCAACAGTCAACTTCATGCTTGGCTCAGGGCATGTCACTGCTGGCTGCATGCATAAAGGACTTCTCTGAAAGCTGGGCTGCTAAAAATCTTCAGGTGCCTGAACCACACAGGTCCCTGCCTGTATGACAGGCACCGTGATACCCAGCGACAGACAGACCCAAACATAAGATGCTACCTTGAGGTAAAGTGGTGCCTTAGAGCCTGTCTCCAAGTGGAGTTGCTTTTATGTTCAGGGCCCTAAGAAATTGGAGGTATTTGCCCTCCTGGCTGCCATCTACTCCTGGAAGGTATCGTACAGGAACAGGGAGGGCAGAGCAATTTGTGTGTAATTTGTGGCTCTGGGTGCTTCCTGGCTTAGCAAAAAGGCAAAAATGCAATGGACAATTGGCTGAGCGTGTAGCAAGAAAATCGGGTGAGTTAGGAGAAGGTTCAAACAGCAAAAGCAGCTGATGCAGGCAAGCAGCAGTCATGGGAGATGTGCTGTTAAAGTATTTTCTATCCGAAATGTCTTCAAATCATTCTGCTGCATACCTACACAGATCCTGCAGAGCAGAGAGAGACGCAGGCTGAAGTGGGCACCGAATTGGAAAGCATTCATGGACTGATTTGAGTGTAACTTTATCCATGAGGACAGTTTAGAGAAAATGTGTTATTAAAGTACTTTATTTCCATTTAGAGATTCGCACAGGCATACACAGACAGTAGGTGGTGACAGCTGCTACCAGAACCATTTGTTATCTTACTCCTGTTCAGCTTTTGACAGTGTAAAATGAATATAAATGCTGAAAAGCTTTACAGAGGTGAACCAAACAATAAAAAGTAGCGGGGAATGAATTCTGGTTAGATTACTTTAGGGAAGAGCTTTATTTCTGTTTATTCCTGAGGCATGGATATGCGCTGTGTTTCTAATGCTGACAATACTGTTGAGAGGATTCTTGGTGGAGTTTACCAAATTCACACCATCCTGAGGTGGGGAGAGAGGGGAGAGCTGGCCTTGCAGCTAACTTTAATGTCATATCCAGAAATGACATGAAAATAAGGCTTCAGCAAATTATTGCTTTTCCCTAATAATCCTGTCCATCAAAACAGAGTGAACCTTTCACATAGTTTGCCTTAATAAAAGTGCTGGTGAGCTATCTCTGTGTTCGGACTTTGCAGTAGCAAATCTCTTGGCATCAGAGGGATTAAATTAGTTGGCCTGAAATTATATTGCTTTTTCCAAGCAATCATGACAGCTCTCAAAATCTTGCTACAATATAGTCACATTGCACCAGCTGACAGTTGCCTCCAAAAAAACCCACCCATTTTGGCCAGCCCCTCCTGCGAACACTATCAACAGACTGATGCTTCTGCTTCAAAGTCCAGTAGGCATTTTGAACTACAATTCTATCACTAGGAGGTACCGATATCGGTTTTGACTTATTTGATTATTTGGTTTGCACCTGGAATATTTACACCATCTTTGGTTTGGTTTGATTTTGGATGGACTCACAGTGGAGGACTAGACTGACAAATTTTCTATTACAAAAGCAATCCATAAAGGAGATTTCAGTACGTTGTACAGAATATAAAGTTCCTTGGAAACTATTGTAGTATATTGATTCTACAATATATGTTTCATTAGAGAGCTTTGGGGTTGGTTGGTTCTTTTTTTGCTTCTATGACTACTCCTCTCACCTTGGCAGTACTTATAACAGGAACACTCCATAAAATAGGGATTGGTAATGAGAGGCACAGATTTATAGCGCAGCACACAGATTAAGCTGAAGTCAAATGGATTACATTTTTCTAAAACCTTTGTTCCTGATTTAATGCTTCCGAAGCAAATTTGCAATATAAGAAAGGCCCCTACGTTTGCACCAGGGACAGGTAAAATCTCTATCTGAAGTTGCGCCAACAAACAGGAATGACTTAGGCTTAGGAGTGCTGCAGGGATCATCATTATCTTCTGTGGGAGGGAAAGACTCACGTCAAGTTTATTTTTATAAAGCAGCATCCACCTAGAAACGAGCACAAACTAAAATGCTATATCCTCAGAATTTGGTGGGCACTTGAAATGTCATTTTGCAGAGAGCTCATCTCCAAAAAAGGCCTCAACAGTGGCAGATACGCAAAACCTGCCAGCCTTTGAGAAGCATAAATTTTAGGTTTGAACTTCTCTAACATTCTGCCCCATCGGGTCACCAAATCCCTTCTGTGTACCTCTGGGTCCTGAAAAAAAACTGGTTGTAGACAAAGCAGGTTCTTAAGCCTAGGCATAGGCAGGGCTTAAGATAAACCCAATGGAAATGAGGGGAGAGCAAGCTGAATCCTACCCCGCCAGACTTCACGGTGAGGGCAAGCAGCCTGTTAAAGTCACCTGGTAAAGTCAGTACTCACCAGATCCACACTTTTCAGGCAAACAGGCGTTTTCTGAAAAGAAATAAGGATCATTTCTCCTAGCTTAGCATATTTGAGGTATATTCGGCTCCCAGCCAGTGCTGTGAAACCAATAATATGCCCAAGATAGCAAATGTGCCCTGCACACACATAACTATTACAGAATCCAGTGCTAACTCTGCACAGAGCAGCTAATATGCCAAAAATATCATACGTACATATTATTTGAATTATGCATTGCAGAGCACATTGCAGGAAGCCTTGTAAAGTTAGCTCTTCTTACCTGACATCCGAATTCATATTTAGTAGTGAATTATATATTTTCAATATATTTTCTAGCAAGTTATTTACACAAATCTCATTAACAATAAAAACAGGGGAGTTATATACAATTCCTGCTCTGTTGACTGAAATTGCATACCGAGATGTCAGAATGACTTTGAGTAGAAGCTGGAAAGTTATGCTGCATGAAATCATATCACTGAAAGAAAGTCTCCTCTCTTTTTATTCTCCATACTGACTTCTTGGTTTTCTTTTTTTCCTCCTCTCCACTGAGACAAAACTGCCATTAACTGGTTCTTTGTTATGCTGGTTTCCTGCAGTATTTTTGGTCATGCCTAATAGTTGTAAAGAGTAGATTACAGCGCAATGTACAAACAGCAGTTTGTTTTCAGCCCTGTGTGAGGCTTGCTATCAGGTTTTGAGTTATTTTCAGAAGTAGCCTTCCTTAGCAGACATTTTCTGGGATGCAGTTAGTGTTTAATTTGCCAGGTACCTGATGTGCAATGCAATGACGTTACCAGGCTGGTTACTTGGAATGCTCTGAAGGGAAGGCATCTGGTTAGGACTGCTGGCTAGTCAGAAGAAAAGACACTAATTAAATATTTCTTGCCTTTTCAGGTTTGTCTCTCTGATTAGCCGCTCTAAAAATCACTCCAGGGAAAACCACAGAGTTATCTTTAAAACAGAGAGGCATGATTAAACATTCCTCTGCTAATAAAAAAGAAAGAAAAAGCAGCTCCAGCAAGGCTAGCAGGTTATTGCTCTGTTCAAGCTAACTCTTAACCCTTTCAGTCTGGCAGAGAAAAGCACAAGGGATTTCATGGCACTTGTCAAAGAATCTCATTGTCACACACTCTTCAACCACATTTACTTGTTTCCCCAAGCTAAACTTGCTATCAAATATGTATCTATATTCACACATCTAGCTGGATATCTATTGGGCATCTCTTTAAAGCAAACTGTGTTCCTGAATTTAACATATACCAAACCTATAGCAGTGATGAATAAACTGTTACCACTGCCAGTTTCTTATACCTGAACCTTTTACTTTTTTTTTTGGCAAGAACAGTTCCAACGTGCAGATCACCAGAGTTCTAATTTTATTCTTCCAAATTACACACATGCTCACTAGGAAGCTACCTTAGTGATCAGCATTTCCACTGGTCTTTTACCAAAGCCATGGTGGGTTTAGGGAATCTTTTCCTCTCTTTCTTATTAGCTAATGGGTCTTTATTTCCTCCTGCTACTGCCAAACCAAAGCCTTAATACCACGACAAGATCTATGCTAAGTTCACAGTGTCACAGACTTCTTCTGTGACCTTTGACAAAGTACTTTATCACAAGCATTTGTACAACTGTGGTTTCAGCAATGTATTTATAGGGTCCTACATGTTTCACTGATAAAGGAGGTTTCTCTTGCAAGTACAAGATAATTAGCATCAATTCACCACTAATACAAAAATTACAGGTAAGGCTTTCATTCCTTACATTTCATTTATATACTTGGTAACTCTTTGAATGGGTTGTCTCAGCAGGCTTCTATAGGATGCATGTGCACAAAGCCTGCACGATGGCCTCCAGTTCCAATAGCAGCCCCTAAAATATCCTTCGGCAGGATTTTTTAAATTAAATATTATTTCTGGAAAAATATTCCTATCTACTGACAGGGGTACTTTCAGGGAGACTAAGTCTGAAAGGAAAAAATACTGTTAGATTTGCTAGCTAAGGTAAAGGACATAAATGGGACACTGCAGGTTTTTAACTCCAGATTGGCTGTAAAGCTCCAAATGTTTAAGTAGTTTGCTTCAATTTCATAGCCTCTATAGCCTTTAATATATTGGCAAGATTTCTGCAGACCAAAAGCACACCAAAGTCTTAGGAAAGATGTACCCCCAAATTTCCCAATTTGGAATTAAAATAAAATTGTGTAACAGAGCTCTGAGAAAAGAAATGTACAAAATGTAACTACCTCTCCAAGCCCACATCTATATTTTAATGTCCTTATGGCAAGACCTTAAGTTATTCAGAGTGAGATGGACCTGCTTCACCTTTTACTTAAAGCACTCCAGAAACACCAACAACCTTTTGATCTTCAAAGGTAGTGTTACTGGACTGCAGACTGCAGTAAGATAAAGGAAACTCGGTTCTGCTGGGCAAAACGTGTAAATTGCAAACACATCTCTCCTCCCTGCTCATTATGTCTGTGCATGGCACAGCCTTTCTTCTTCCCTTGTTCTCAGATCAGCAGGATTTCCCAAAGTTACAACAATCTGTAGCTACAGAAGCTCCTTTGGATACCTAGGAAATTTTCCTTTATCTCATCCACTTTGGAACTCAGACGTGAGTCTTTCTACGACTCTTCTCCACATCCCCACCTGTACTGCAAAATCCCAGCTCACTGCCTCCTTCCTTTCCAACTGATCCCCTGGGAACTTCTCCAAATGAGCTTTCTCAGGTGCTTTCTGGCACTGTCTTTGCCTCACCCACCAAAAACCATTCATACTCAATATTCAGTGGCAGACAACACAAGGAAACAGTCTCCTCCTCCTGCTGCATATCCAAGTCCTTTTACCAGAAAGACCAGCAAAACGCAGTAAAGGATGATGAAGCACACACAGAAGGTGTCATCTCCATCAGAGCTTGGAAAATGATGAAGTGCTTTTCGAGCTGCACTGGTATGGTTCACCCAACAGAAACCTTTTCCAGTGGTGTTGTATTGCTACCAAAAAAAGTCCTTTTAACCACTGATTACACCTAATTATGCATCTCAGTAACACCAGATACTAGGGCTGTTTTGTATATTTATATTTTCTCTGCTTAGTACAGAAGGAGCGATTTCTGTAAAATTAAGTTGAAATTTACTTTTGGTGCATGTTGCTGTTGTTTGGATGGAACTAGAACGGAGTCCTCTTTCTCAAACGTGTTAATCCACTGCAGAACTATTACACAAAAATCAGGAGAGAGTTTGGGACATAAAAAGTATACAACCTAGATGGTCCCAGACACAGGCACATCCCTTTAAAATATTACTCTGATTTTATGAGATTAAAGATTGAGTTATTCTTAGTTTCTTCAAACTCTTAACTCTGAGGTGTCTTGGAGAGGACCTGGCAGAACCAAATCTTCACTGTATTTAAACATATTTTCTGAATCCTTATCTGTTCACATATGGTTTACAGAGACTCATGTCTTGGTTTTTGTCAAAGATAACTGAGGGGTTATGCAGGTCTAAACATAACTCTTCACAGCAGCAGTAAGACTTGAGGAAACTCTAAATTGAAGCACTTTATACTGAAGGGATCCCTAAATGATTCTTTTCTTCTCACAATCATTCAAGAACTTGAGAGTCCAGGGAGTAGCCTCAAATCTCTCATTCCCATAAATCTAACAGAGGTCACAGCATAGCCAATTCAGCTGAAAAGTGTTATTACAGAAAAACTTGATGATACTTTTATGTTCACTGATGTGAACATAATTCTCTGGGTCTTTTAGCTACATATAGCATGTCTTATCCATAGAGACACTTCAGCAGATATATGTGGTAGCATGAGCAAAGTTAAAAGTGATGAATTCTCTGATTTATAACTTCTACTGATAACATGACGATAGAAAATCTTAAATGTATGGGTGTTATTATATACACTGCGTAACTTCACCAGAGAAAGGATATGAAAGAAAAAAAATATTCATCACAGCTGAACTAGGGGGACACTTCCTTGAATGACCCTTGTTACCGGTAAAGCATTGGGCTGATCTCTAACCAATGCACAAAAGCCTTAAAGATAGGGTTACCTTTGTAGGCACTAAGTGTGGTTGTGGGTCTATAATCTTTCTTATTTTTAAGGGTTACATGTGGGAAGAAAGATGCATATGCAGAAGAGATTTTTTTTCTTGATAGATTTAATCTTCTAAAGAGAGCTCAAACTGCTGGGTTGACATTGCACCACCTGAAGATCAACCACTGGATTTTAACTACATAGGCACAAGAAACTAATTATTATAACTAAACTCATTAGTGATGAAGAGCTAGACAAACAGGCCAGATCCTCTTCCTCCTCCCATTTTAAAGCTGTGGTGACTGTCAAAACTGGACTCAAGTTAGAGTCCCTTTTAAAGAGATGTTTATCCAAGAAAATGACATTCAACTGCATTTTCATTAGTAGCACTGTATGGTTATTGTCCTTAAAGACAAGGCTCTTAGACTTAATCTATTTGTTTACAGTTGAATTTTCTTAACAACAAAAAAATAATATTTACTGTTCCTTGGCATTACAAAATCAGATTGCCTGTAGATTAAGATTTGAGGACTGAAGCTGGTCCTGCCTACAATCGTACCTCTGCCAGCTCTCCAAAACTTTAAGGAGATGTGGATTATCTAATTCTAATGATGCACATTATGAAATAGAACATTATTTAATGAGAAAGTCACTGGTTGCAATGAACAGCAGGAGATTTTTCTATCAGAAAGAGTGTTTTTTTAAAAAAAAAAAACAGAAAATATGTTTCTCTACTAAATTCTATACAGCTTAAGAAGATGGGAAAAATGGTTTACCTCATCCTTTTTACTATCTATAGAAGCTTTCTGGAAGGACAAATCTCCCATTAAATGAAGGGGAGAGTTTCTGGTTTCCTGGACTTGTATCACTCTCTGCTGTCCTACCCATGGGACAAACAGAGCAGAGCCTAAGGCAGAGTTCACCACCAGCTTACTGAAATAAATACATAGCTATCTGAGATAGAGGTCAAAGGAGGGATCTCAAGATAGCCATGGATTTTGGGAGCCTGAAGTTGAGTATTTATTTTTGAAAATGAGGGAAAATACAGTTTCTTTCCTGACAGTGCTTTTTAGTTTTTAATGTATGATTGCTCTTTTGACTATCCCTTCTGGGAAGATGACACTGCATTTTGTATCATGTTCAACGTGTATTTGTACTTATTTTTGTAGTGCTAACTCTAGTTAAAGTCAGGGTATATTTTACTTAGAAGTCAGTTTTCTTCTTTTATCAGTTACAAAGAGCATTTCTACATAACAAAAGGTGTATTATAACATTAGTAAATAACATTTTTGTTTCTGTACAGCTTTGCAGTAAAGGTGCTTCTACAGAATATCCAATTGAGACATATCCAGAAGATATTTCCAGTATCGCCAGTTTTATTGAGGCTAAGCTTGTAACCTGCTACTTAAAACTGAAGCAGCCTGATGATGCTCTGGATCATTCACACAGGTAAAAATAACTATTGATTAGATACACTGCTAAGACTGAAATCAAAAATTAAACAAAGACCATGAAAAAAATCCCGTGCAGAAAGAATCAGTCTAATAATGAGAAAAGAGGAATCAATAAGACACAGCTTACACATGGCACTGATGTATAGATTGAACTAATTCTCAAAATTTGAAACATTAAGCCACAATAGCCACGTATACATTTACTGCTTTGATAATGCTGTAGGTAAGGGTGCCCTGAATTACCTATGTGACTCACCTGCACATCCTTAAAATTGAATCTAGACAAATATAAACATGCTCATATCATCATCAGTAATGATGATACGAGCTCTTGATCTTTTTCAGGCCAGATTAGGTCAGGGATGGCTTCAAATTATTTTCATTACGTAATTCCTCATGGGCTCACTTGTGATCCACATCAAAGACCAGCACCACCAGCAATGCTAAAGAAGCCAGAGACAAAACTTGCACATGGTGAAGATCACATTCCCATTAGTTTCAGGCAAGTTAGGATTTTGCTGGGTTTGTGCTGCCTTTAATTAGCATTCAGGCATAACGATAGTTTCTGTTAAGTGTGTTCATGTCCGGCCAGCAACCCTTCATTACCGAGATCTCTGCTCCTTTTTCCCTTGCATGAGATGTATTAGGATGGACACTGCAATTAGTGCAGGGCGAGGGCTTTTTCCCTACAATCATATCTGAATTGAATGTAACTACAAAAGACTACTTACAACAAAAGTGGAGGCACCTACTTATTCTTAATGCACAGGAGACAATGGTGAAGGATAATGCACTGGTACAGAAATGCAATGCCATCATGGCAGCAGGTTCATTTAGCTACATGAAAAGTGACAGGGAGCCTGAGGATCCCGACTTAATGACCAGGTCTGTATCCATCCCCACGCCTTTCCCAAGCACTTTTTGTCTGTAAAGCTCTGCCCATCTGGAGCCTATCCACACTGTGGAGGTGTCTCCTTCAGAACAGTTCCAGGTGCCACCTGGGTTGGAGGCCAGAATGCCCATGAGTGGTTCTAAAACAGAAAGTGGTCTCCCAGGGCACATCTAGTGGGCACACAAACTGTCTTCCTTTAGGTGGAGTATTCTGCTAGGTGAACCAAAGCATAGGAAATGGGGAAGACTCTGAGATTCCCATTAAAAATAAATACATAAAAAAACCCCAAAAAATGCACTCCATGCGAACTAGAAACCAACCACATTTTTTCATGGCTTCTCAAAGACCACATTAGAAGAGAAAAAAAAAATGCATGAAGTTTGGCTGGATTGCCAACTTTTGGAAAAATGGTAATGATTGCTCTTAGACTAACTGTGATTTCCAAGAACACTAAAATAAGGAAGCTATTTGGGCAGCATAAATATAACTAGAACAGAAAATACTCTTCTTTGCCTCCTTTAAATTACCTTGACTTCAAAATAGTAAGATATATTGACCCCACTGCTACAGAAACTAAAGCCTATTCAGACATGCTTTAGCTTCAATTGTCTTAAAACAGAAACCATGACCTTCAGAGAAAATAAATGTAGTTAGATTGAGATCACCAGAAAACTGAAGGAGGGAGAAAAAAAAATAAATCTTCATTTTTTTCTTATATGTAATTATAACAATTTGTTCTTGACTCCTGTAGTTACATGGCACAAAGAAAAGTGGCCATCAGCAATACCTATTTTCAATATAATTGATTTAATAACTTGCAGAATGGGAAGATATCTACTGACCATGGCTGT
Organism: Aegotheles bennettii; assembly: GCA_013398125.1. Taxonomy (NCBI): domain Eukaryota; kingdom Metazoa; phylum Chordata; class Aves; order Caprimulgiformes; family Aegothelidae; genus Aegotheles; species Aegotheles bennettii. The sequence goes on from VZRW01013250.1 coordinate 1,913,717, forward strand.
CACATTGTAAAATGCAGGAACTGATACAATAGTATACCAGTAAAAAAAAAAAGAATATTCTGAGACATAATTAACAGAAAGACAAAACTTGAAATATAATCAATAGCTATACTTTTCAAAAAGAACAAATAAATTACTCCAAGCTCTCCTACTAAAAATAGCTTACTGCCATCAGTTAACTAGTGCATATAGAATTTTTATTCCCATTGAGTTTTTATGTCATCACCACATTGTAATGGTTTGCTGGTAATCCTTTAGCATTAATCACGAATCCAAATTAAAATATTAGTTTTTGCATTTATTTGCATTTATTGAACTATTCTTTCTTTAATTTCATGTAAATTTCACAGCTCCTGCATTCATTTCTAAAGCCTTATTAACCAAAAATCAGCTTTAATATCCTCACACATAGTTGTATCAAGTATATAGAAGTGGGTTTTGCTAGGAAGAAATCTTATGAAATATCACAACTAGATAAATAGAGTAAATAGATTGAAATTTCAACAGCTCAGTATCAAAGTGGTCAAGAACAGACAACTTCAGGGGACCAGTTTTCCCATTCTTCAGAAAGGAAGAGGCTACAATTTGTATCATCAACTTGAGATCCTGAATGAAAAGCCAAGTCTGGATCCTCCTGAAAAGTGGACTTGTATTCTTTGCTTTCTTAATATCAAAATTTAAGGCTGTGATTAGCATCACTGGCACGGTTGAGGACACTGGCTGGTTTCTGATCATTTGTCAGGATGATACAAAAGATTTACCCTTTGCAATCAAACACTATTAAAACCACTTGTCATCTGTCACAGCTCTGAACAAACATGCCATGGATTGACCTCGCCAAGTAACATCTGCAGTAACCTCCTTGACCACCACTTTTCATCATAAGATAGCCATCAAAATAATGCCCAACTTGCACTCTGAAGCTATAAAATGAATCACACAATATTTACATGCCCTGTGGTCCTTTTGGCCCAGGCATTATGGCATACTGGGGTTTAATGATCTTAATAACCCCATATGGCTTGCTGAGAAATTAGATTTTCCCTTTGGTTGCAGAAGGCAATTTTCAATTATAGCAGATGGCAAAACAGTGAAGGTCTGAGAAGTCAAGAACTGACTAAGAAAGCTCAGATTAGTACTTAGGCCTTATGTTGCTCAGCCTAATAATGTCAGTGGTTGAATTTTTGCCCCAAATGGAAACAATCTTGAAGCAGATCACAGCATTTCAGCAGAGCAGTCCCCCAATTACGCCTGCTCTTCAGAGGGCCAGGCCCAACAGCGAGATCCATAAAGCCACAGCTGCATGTGGAAAAGCAACCCACGGTGCATCACATACACAGCTCAGCAACTGTTAAGATTCAATTTTGTTTGAAATGGGAGGCCAATGTTGAACTCCATGACAACTGAAGATGGAGGATCCTTCAAAACACAATATACACAACTCTCAATGAGACTCTATGTCCCCTTATGGTTTCTTTGTTTATTTTGCTTTTCTTTTGTCCAAGCAAGCAAAAATAAATCTGCATTGACAGCACGTGACTTGCTGTTTGCACACAGGAAAATAACACAGGACCTTTCTATTGGAAATATGGTTTTATTGCACACTTCCTCAACTGCTATGGTCCTCATGGCACACGAGATTTGAAGAGTGACAGACATGTGGCTTGATCCAGTTGCCTAAACCTAGGCTGCTGTTCACAGAGATCCTGTTCATGAATCACGCACGAGAAAACGTGGGAGAGGTAAATTCACCTACCTGGCAGCAAATGACAAAAAGCATTTTGTTTTATTACTGCCTACTTCTTACCACTCCTGCCCAGCTGCAGTGGGGCTGCTCGTGCCATAGGATTCCTCTGGCAATGAGCTCCTCAGCAGGGGAACAAAGCTGCCTGCCATAGGCAAACAGCCACACCTCTTCCCAATGGGATTACTGTCATGCCATAGGAAGCCCGAGGCTGGTGGTGGGACATGCATTGGGAAACACCATCTGGACGGATGTTTGTGACCTGCCTCCTCCCAGAGCATCCCTGGGATTCTGTCCCTCTCTCCTTCCCTCAACCTGGAAATTGTGGGCATAAGGGCCGAGGGGAAGAGGAATCAGACACAGTGGCATGTTTCTTTAATGTTATCTCTAAGTAATACCTGGCAAATACGTTCATGATAGTGAGGACTGCTATACAAAGCTATTCAAAAATCTTTGGGGGTTAGCTAAGATTTTCCTGTGCCCTTCAGGCTCTGCTCCGTGACATGACCCACTGTCAATTTTCTCCCTCCTTCCCAGAAAGGAAATGCATAGAGAATGTAATAAATCTGTAAAGCTTTTTCTGCTATGCCTTTTTATGTGCTCGGTGGAAGGCAGGGCTCTCTAATGCCTCTTGCACAATTCATAGGGAGACACATGAAGTAGAAAATAGCACCTCTTAAGTAGTCCATGATTGCTTTAGTGATGACTTAAGAGAGGGAATCTCTTATGGAGACACAGTGGGGAAAAAAAATCTAAAGCCACTGAAGCCTCACAGATTTAATTCTAAATCCAGTGACTTTTGAAACACTTACAAAAGGTTTAAAATAGTTATTAATGATCAAGCTTTATGCAGTATCTATCAGGAAAAAAAAGGCATCTAAAAATTTGGTCAGTGTATTATATACAGGATAAATCAGGACTCTTTAATACAGATTAATTCCGAATTTTCAGACTAAAAATTCAATATTCAGCTACTTCTTCATTCCTTAGCTTCCTCATTTTGCACCTTTAAAATAGGGCTATATTAAAATAAGTAGAAGAATGGAATTCTAGTGAAATATTAAATAAACAAAAATAAATAATGCAATGATGTTATGATGCTATGGTATAGTGCAGCCAGTGGCATTAAAATGGAGACAGAATAGAAGAGCTCAAGAAGAGCATAGATTTTTAGGTAGAAGTAGAAAAACAAGAAATGTAATGGCTAATGCTTCTAATCTGTGGGAAGTCTGAAGTGTAACGTATACTTTGCTCTAAACTATTCTCCTAATCTCTTTACCTCCTCAGAAAGGGAAAGAAAGAAGAATTAGCAGCACCTAATTACTTCAGTAATTGTGTTAGACATATTACAATATGCATAATAGATGAGATATTATTAATATAAGCTATTCCATTGAGATACTCTGGATAATATAAACCAGGAGTACTCCAAAAATAATTCCTTCTCATGCAGCATTTCAAATATCTCTATGTACTTCAACTTTTTATTACTTTTTAAATGAGAAGCGTTTTCCCTGGATTCCGATTCTCAACTCGGAATCATTTGTTATTTACAGGTTGGTATATCAGTGACATAGTTCTTATTTTATGGCTTGAAACTTCCTCCATTGAGGTCAAGGGCTATATTCCCCTTGACTTTGATGATGCTATATTGCAAAAAAACTTATCTACACAACACATGGTGGGATCCTATTTAGGAAAGGCATATTTGGGAAAAAAAATGCCCTGGAATGAATGCAGTTCCTCACAGAAGGAAAAGTCTAGCAACATTGAACTGTTTTATAGGAGTCAAGATACATGAGAGCAGTCATAAATGGCTTCAGAAAATCTGATGGTCAAGAAAGTGGTACTTGTACAGCTGGAAAGTGAGTGGGCAGTACATTATGCAAGTAAGACAGGGAACGCAGAGTATCTCCACTTTTGTTAAAGTGTTTTGGGAGCTTTGAAACAAGGTTTTCTAAATATCTTTTTGCTCTAGACCAGAGAACACTCTCCTTTTTACCACCTTCACAGCTGAGGAATCAAGACCTGTATAGCACATTTATCTTATGCTTGCAATTCAAAGCAAATTGCTGCTGCAAAACCTTTTAGCATGGCAGTTATATTTCACTTTACTGACAGAGGAAAGGCGTTGTGCAAAACCTTTTTTAGGAACACACACTTCCTCCCTTCCTGTCTCTTTAGATATGAAAACTTCTTGAGATGTTTTCTTCTGTGCACTGAAGGTCCTCACCCACAGATGCCATAACTGCATTTATTTCTGATTGGTTGTTCAAAAAAATCCAACTGCACAAAGACAAGTCAGGTGTTCTCCTTCAGCATAAGAGGATTTGGTTCTGTTCCTTGATCCACCTAAGTTTGGTAGAAGCTTTTCTGTCTTTATATGAAGTAGTTTGTTTGGTTCAGTGGTGACAACCATATTAGAAGGGCGATTTATCAGATTCCCACCAAAGAGATCCACCCTGGACTCTGCCAGATTTGTCTTGATAAGCAGTATTTATGGTACAGCTACTCTTGTAGCTACATCTACCAAGTGGTCCTGGCCTCTTTGTCCTCCAACTATTTTCTCTATAAACACAGATGTTATCTAATTTTGCATGTCATTTCTTCCCCAGACCACTCATACAGGAGAAAAAAAGATCCACAAGTACAGGGCAGGGTGGGCACAGTCACAGCTAGGCATTTGGTGGCAATAGAAAGTTCTGCTGAATACTGGTTGAAACATTGCTTGCACCGACATCGTATTTAATATTGTGGTGAAGAAGGCCTCAGTGATTACATTTGCACAGTCACTCCATCCAGCAACACGTGGACATGCCAGCACAGTGCACCACCTTACCAACCCACGCTGGTCTTATATCTCTCTGCAATAGACACACATATCTTTTCAATACTGAATTTTTACTCCTGATAAACGGCCCAATTCCTCTCTAATTGACTATTAAAATGCATTTGTACAGAAGACCACAGTGTCACAGGAAAGCACAGTCAACTAAGAAAAAGAAAAAGCTTCTGTCACTGTAATTAAGAAATAACTGCACGCACCTCTATGAACAAGCTAGCTTTTACTCACAGCACTAGCAAGAAAAATGAGTTTATCTGCTTTAGTGGTGAAGTGTATTTTTTCACTTGTTTCATCTATAGAATCATCTCATTGACTTCTCCTTGGCCTATAAAGGCCAAACACGAATAATGCAGTGGATAGTAGCAGAAGCACTTCTTCATGTCAGTCAGATTACAGTTAAATCCCCATTACATTTGGGAAGGAATTCAATAGAGAATGTACACCTTGGAGAAAAGGCAATGTGATTTCTAGCAGCCAGTTTTGATGTAGCAATCTGAGTTTCTTGCCACACCTGTTTTCTTAACGCCCAGCAGTAAGATTGAAAGAAAAATTTAGAGAGAAAACCACAGACAAATGTGTGCATCTTTGATTCATATACTCCAATTGCTTTGATGGGGAGAGTCGATGCCTTCTTCCCCCCCTCCTCATGGTCTGAAAAAAGATAATAAGACAAACACTGTATTATTTTTAAGAGAAGATGTCAAGATGAAAAAATGAAAATGTCAAAAAAGAGGCTGATATACAGCATTACTTAAGGACTGTTTTGTTGAGAAAAACTGACCAAATGATTTACGAAAGGCTTTTAACAGGGCAGTCTCTGGATTACAGTGAAGATGAAAAATAAATGAAAATCTATTTCAAGTTTACTTTCGCCTAGTCATTTGACAGATGGGGGCAAAACCTGGCAAGAACACAAGTTTTAATCTTCAGATGTAGCGACTTTATTTGAAGTTTGGTGGATTAGAAGTTTTCTCCGTGCAAAGTAAGAGCTATCCATTTTCAGATGTTTCCTGTTGAAACTACTTTTTCTACCTGAAGCTCTCATGAGAGGCACATCAGTAAGAAGACCAAAGGACCAATGCTTCTGCTTGTGGCACAAATCACCACACAGATTGTCCTGACTGTGTTGCAGCTGGTGTGGCCACCACATTCCTTCCTTCGTAATTCTTCTTTCAAGCCTCACCCTCAAAACACATTCCTCCTAATTAATTACTGGATTAACCAGCCTAGTATCAAGACTGCTCATGGCTGGAGGTGGATCTTGGAGCATGGACTTGTTCTCAGTGTGCGCAGCCTGGCACACTTCTGCCTGGCCAGCTGGGTCCCCCATCTGCTCTTATTTGACGAACTTCCTAGAATTAGGGTTTTCCTCTTAAACTTTGTGTGATTCCTTTGTTTCCTATTTTCATTCAGGTCTCACCCCCACACATACTTTCACCAAAATCACCTGAAACCCATCAGAGCTAGATTTAAAAGCCAAACACATGACTCTGCACAGGTTTAGTGCACACTTGGCATTAAATTAGCACTGCTCTGTACAAAGGCTACTAAACTGGAGCTGCATCAGCACAGCAAAGGGCTACTTCTGGGTGGAGTAGTAATACAATAGAAATTAATTCTAGTGTAGGCTACAGAGAACCAAACTGCCAGAAGTCAATGGTACTTTTCTGGTGTTTGCCCAAGCTATTAAGGCATGTTATAATATTTTTCAGTATAGAATTTATAGATCAAGAGAAGCAGTTGATCTTTTTGAGACATAAAAGAAAAATCAAGATGGAAAATGGCAAGCTGATATCTAATTCTTTGAAAACCTGCTACAGCTCTGTATTTAATATAAGCCTAGCGTAGCACATCCTGCTCAAAGACTTATAGAAAATGTGTTGCTAACTACCAGGGAATTATTGATTTTTTAATTTTTTCCCCTCATAGTGCTATTGCTTGGCTGTGGTAGAACTGATAACTTGGAGAGGGGAGGAAAAAAATAGAAAAAAAAAATCAATATTACTATTATCGACTGTTGACTACAGTTTACAGCAGCAATAATCTCCTTTAGAATAGCTTGCAGAAGTACCAGTTGTCATCTACGTAAAGTATTACTATTTTGGTCAAATCATTAAGTGCTGATAGTATTTGACCTTTTGATGATTTTGTTTTGGTTAAATTAAGTTTTGGTGAGCATCTTTATTGTCTAAACTTCAGGTCTGAGCCATGCTTGGCTGAGAATGGCAGTATTTGCTGTTGGCATTATCTTTTTGTGAGTGATTTGTCCCCTTCATTAAAAGCAACTAATTTTTAACATCCCATGCTATTTCATACATCATATTTTAGTTCAATATTTAGATGTGTCCCCAGTCACTAAGGTCTGCACTTCATCAAGTAATGCCTTGAGTTACATGATACCACTTGTCAGTGGTTTTCCTCCCCACATCTTCTTCCCAGAGAGGTAGTTCCTGCAGGTAATGCTTTCTCTCAATACAGTTTTCTGAGCAGTTTTTAAACACTGGACTTAGAAAGCATAGTTCTGAGATGCTTCCTAGTTCCTATACCACTTTAGGACGGTCTTCAGTGGAGCTGCATCTCCAGAACACAGAGCAGCTCCACTCATACAGCTAAAGCTTTGCCACACCAGAACAGAAATGTCAGTGGTTACATCTACCTTAGCATTTTGGTTTGGCACAATAGTAGGATTGTGATGCATTTTACACAGTTTTCTGCACACTAAATTATTCAGAGATCAATTTTGACACTCACAGCTGGATTCATTTCAGAGAAAACTACCTGCATGTTCTGCATGAGCTGTACACAAAATACAAGTAACACCTAATGTAGGCACAGGAATCCAAACCAACAACAGACCTCCAAGACAACTTTGAGAAACATGTACAGGGACATTTTGTTTAAGGGACCAGACTAAGTCTAGTCTGAGATAAAAGCTTTAACTGTCTACAATATAGATGTAGGGCCTCAGCATTCACTTCTCTGATCTACCAATCCACTCCTTATACATCTAATTACTTGCAAATGTTGATGTAACCATTCAGAGTTTTAGATCTTCTTCTGTATGCCTGGGAGAAAGTGCCTGCAGACTGGATTTGACTCAAATCTACAGCATCGTGGAGATACTTTTAGGTTTTGACTTAGTTTGAAATCTCCTTCTAAAGGCCCCAAATATACAGTCCATGAGTGACTAATACATACAGAAAGTTACTGATTTTCTAAGATACATTGGGTGTTTCCATAAATGTGAATTCGTAGCTAAATTCATTTACATATATAATTATGTCACAGTTTCAAGATGATTAATAAATTTTAATAAATTATTTGGTTATGAGGGGGCTTACTTCTGTGGTTATTAGTAGACTGAAATCACACGAGCAGTAGTTTTTAATGCTAAGGTGATATTCCAAACCTCCAGTGAGGAAACCAAAGCCAGTTTGCAAGTTTTCTTTTTAATGCAATGTTAATCTCTTTGTTGATAACATAAGCTACCATTAAATACTTTACTATTTATCATTACATAGATGTTTCATAAACTTTGCATCCTAGAACATGCTTATGTACCTTTTCCCCAAGCACTGTGAGAAGAGCTGACCAGAGAAGCCAGTCACTTGTTGGAGATCTCACAAGTGGAACTAACTAGATATAGAAGGAGCTGTCACTCTTGCCCTCCCCCTGCTCACATCAGAAGGATGCCCTGCCTGTCAATCTAACTGCTTAGCTTATGCTATTTTTATCCTTCCATCTTTTTCTGATATTGACTTAAAGCCTGTAATTTGTTACACCTGGAATTGCATCTATTAAAGTTAAGGGTCTAAGAAACATGTCAAGGTCCACCCACGTAGAACCAATCACTTGTACAGAAATTATTTAAAAACCTTCCAAGTTCACATTAAAATACATTCTAGATGCCCAGCTTTTCCAGGTAGATGGGTCAGACACTGTCACTCATGTTAGTGGAGCTAGGGGTTAACAAGAAGTTGTACTGTAGCATTTTTGCTTATGTTATCTACAAGCTAAAAGCAATATAGAATATTAGTAATGACGTTTTTTCTAGAACAATACACAAAACCCTAATGAAAATGCATTTATGATGTAACCTCAAAAATGTTAATAATGCTTGTTCCTATATCACAGCTGCCAAGAGAGGGAAAGTGACAGTTCATATTACACTTGCAACATACACTGTTGAGTTGTATAGAGCAAGTGCACACAGTATGTGTCTTGGTCACAGTTGACTACTAGTAGATTTTAGTGATTTAAGAATTACAAATCTAAACATGTCCATCTCTCTTATCTTTTAAAGGAGCATTGTTCTGAATCCAGCTTATTTCCGGAATCACCTGCGCCAAGCCACTGTGTTTCGGTGCTTAGAGAGATACTCTGAAGCTGCAAGGTACTCCACTGCTCGTTGATTCCTAATGGTTTCTCTGTATCTCTCTTATTCCAGCTCTCAGTAGTAAGGGTATCATCTTATATCCAGGCTTTTCCAAAACCAGTGGGAGTTTGCATTGGCTTTGTGTTTATGATCTCTCATACAGCAGAGTTCAAATCCTCCCAGTTGGCATAACATGAATAATGCCAATTATGTCCCTAGTTGTGGTTAGGCTAATGCATGTAGGAGGACTTACTCATTCTCAGGCACGAGGGTGAGCCCTAGTCAGGTCCCAGGGCTGCACTGGCACAAAAGTTACATGCACAGGAGTATCTTCCACTCCCTCGTTTCCCCATAACCCTGGACAGAAGCTCAGGTGTGCTCCGAGTGGGTGGGGAAAAAAGGAGAATTTAAAAAAAAAATAATCTAGGTCTCAGGGTACACTGTGGTATGCTGCAAAATTTAGCCTGCATGCAGCTGATGAGATTGCTGGTGTGAACGGGAACTGCTGGCAGGAAGAAAGCCTGCAAGAGGAAGCTCTGCCTGTATGCTTGCAATAGAACTGCCAAAAACTAAAAGTTTGAACATGCAGCAGAAGTTTTTAATCACTTAATGTGCTTAAATGAAGGAAATGCATGGGGAAACACAACGGTGGCTTGCTGTGTATTGTCACTACTACTAACATTAGACACTTACAGAGAAATGTTGGGCTGAAGACCACAAGGTATATCACAAAATATTTCACAAGCCATTAGCTAACTTAAGGCAGAACAGGCAGTGTGAATTGGGCATAAGACTAAAAGGGTCACTTTGCTCATCATTTAAGATGGATGCTAGTGGTAGAGCTCTGAAGCTATTAAAACAGCAGCAAAACAGTTTGTACAGGGAGTGGAAGAAGACTTCATTCATGCAGAGATACAGAGAGCATTTAGGAATATGAACTTCAATTTTCTATGCTGGACTTAAATCAAAAACTCTAGGACGAGCATTTTTCCTTATTATGTTCTCAGTCCTTAACTGTTGAGGTCCACTGATCAGCCAGACATTTTGAACTGTGTTAGGAGAGTATGTTGCTTTGTGACAGGTGGGGAATCCTGTCCAGGATACTTTCAAACCCAAAAATTCACTAGTATCCCAACAGGTGAAGTGATAGAAGGGGAAATGTTTAGGGTGTAAAGGCAAAGAAGACGGTTTTCACCTTAAAGAAGTCACACTGAAGATTTTAAAAAACAGCAACAATAATAAAATTGACCAAAAAAAAATACTCCTTCAGAAACTGACCTTTCCTAAGAAGCAATACACATAAATTCCCGTATTTGAGAAGATGGTGTGAATCCATAAGGTGTTCATAAATACAATTTCAAAAATAAAATAAAAAAATTGTGGTTGGTGTTACAGCAGATAAGCAATCAGTAAGTTGACTACATCAGCAAGCAAGAGGGAACTGTGTCAGCCTTTTTTCCCCACATTGAGTAGCTTTCAGGAAACTAGATGATTTTAAATGAGATTATGTATTTTGTAAAGGAGAGGAACATTCTGTCAGACTGAATCCAGAGTGGTTCCAAAAGCAGCGACGATAGCAGTATTCAGAGTTTAGCCTAGTTTAACATAGTGTTACAGCAACTGTGCGGAGCTGCTTCTGCAGATTGTGTTAAACTAAGCTTAGCACTATTTCTGTCATCTCACTGGAGTCACTGGTCTTAGTCAAACCCCTCCAACACTGCAGAATGTACTCTGCTCATTACAGACAGACTATAGCATGCAGATACTCGCTTGCAGTTTCTGGAAATATAGTTTTAGGAATATGATGGGATAAAGGTTGGACTTGATGACCCTGGAGGTCCCTTCCAACCATAATGATTCTATGATTCTATGAAATACAAACTTCTTCTTTCTTAGCATAAGCCATCACTTATTTCTGCTTGCTTTTTGCACGAGAAAAAGGTCACTGTATTTCTTTTTCTGCCTTCCGACTCCCCACATTTGCTTTTTAAGTTGTTGCATAACCACTAAATACACCCAGGACACTGTATGGGTATGTGAACAGGAGTGGCTGGGTGTGAACTGCACTGCTCAGCACAAGCAGCATGGATAATCACATTTAATTCAGCCTACCTATCAAGCTGAGATCACAGAATCCTAGGGGTTGGAACGGACCTCGAATGCTCATCCAGTCCAACCCCCCTGCCAGAGCAGGGTCACCTAGAGTCCATCACACAGGAACGCATCC
>VZRW01013250.1:1925384-2015612 GCA_013398125.1 Aegotheles bennettii
GTTGTTCTTCCCCAGATGCAAAACTCTGCACTTGCCCTTGTTGAATTTCATTAAGTTTCTCCCCGCCCAACTCTCCAGCCTATCAAGGTCTCTTTGAATGGCAGCACAACCTTCTGGTGTGTCAGCCACTCCTCCCAGTTTAGTGTCATCAGCAAACTTGCTGAGGATACATTCTGTACCCTCATCCAGGTCGTTGATGAAGATATTGAACAACACCGGTTCCAGTACCGACCCCTGAGGGACTCCACTAGTCACAGTCCTCCAACCAGACTCTGCCCCATTGACTACAACTCTCTGACTTCTTCTTCCCTTTAACCAGTTCTTGATTCACCTCACTACCTGATCCCCAAACCCATACTTTATCAGCTTATCTACGAGGATGCTGTGGGAGACAGTGTCAAATGCCTTACTGAAATAGAGATAAACCACATCTACCGCTCTGCCATCATCCATCCACCTAGTTATTTCCTCATAGAAGGCTATAAGATCCCCTGAGATTTTGTCTCTGAGGAGGTATCAGACCAAATACTTTAGTTCTGAGAAAGTCACAGGTTAGAGTGGAGTCAACTGTAATTTAAGCATCTCTCAAGTTCCTCTGTGTGTAATTTTCACTAGCACAGCCCAGCGTCAGGAGAATAAGCATATGAAGCAGTCTAGATGCAAGGACGTCTGAATTAATGCAAGGAGTCTGACGTGCCCACATCTGCACTACTCCTGAATTTTGTCAGCTGCATAGTGATTCCTTTGGGATAGCACTGTGATAGGATGCTGCCACGTAGAGTTCAGCCTAAGGCCATTTGGCATCGTAAAGCAATCCTAGAAAGACCACCTTGGGGTCACAGCATCTGCAAATGATGAATTCCAAAGTGCTGCAACCACTTTCACTAAGATGTCAGCTAGTAAATATATTTCTCCTCTATTGGTATCTCTGATGTTAGGAGACTGCTCTTGACAAATACAGTGAAGATTTAAACCTCAGAAGGGAGAAAACCTATTTCAGTTGAAAGGCCATCTTGGCCCTTGAACAAATGGACATAAATGCATTATACATAAATTTAGTCTGGAAGTTACCAGGAAGTCTTAGGCATCAGAAGGCATTTAGGCTTAGGATCAGCCTCCAATAGCAGCTACTGGAAGTGCCCTGCCAAAGGACACACGGTCACAGCTGATCAAAAGATCACTTCATAACCAGAATGGAAAGTTCAGAAAAGGTCCTGGGCTCATTTCTTTCACAGAACTGAGAAAATGCTCTTGGAGAAGGCTAAAGAGAGCACAACCATCCTGGACTGCTACCTTAGGATGGAATAAGGGACATGTATGTGCAAGGGGATGTGTATGCCACAAGAGAACCTCAGAGGTCCATGCTATCACTAAGGACAGAGCAGCTAAGCCACTGACTCATTTTCAAGGACAAGAGTGCTAGAAAGGGTACATGCACCCAAGGGTGAGCCTTGAAGCTCCTGAAGGGAGAGGCATCACAGCCTGTGCATCCTTCAAGTCACCAAGCACGTGGGCTGTGACCCCACAGCTGCCTGTTATGCATCTGCATGAGAAGGTCTAACCAGATGAGCAACAAGGCATGGAAGCAATTTTTCTTTACTTCTTTAGTGCAGGCTACTGCTGACACCAAATACAATTGAATGAGTAGAAAGGTGAAAATTGGTAGCTTGCAAAAAAATATGGCCACCTACTTGCTTTGAAACTGGAGTTTGAAGTACAGAAGGGATTTTGCCCCTTTTTATCGTTAAACTGTATAGCTCTCATCTTTCTGCTAATCAAAATCCTGTGCTGATTTAACAGTGTCATGGTGTTCCATGAAAAGCTCAAGATAGCTCTTTTATCACCAACTAGAACACTAGTGACTTGAAATTAGTTGTATACATGTAGGGGAAAACAGACTGTCTGTCCCTCTGCCAGAACAAACAACTCGTATTCATCCAACTGCATGGAGTAGGGGTAAGCAATCCTTAAGGAGGAAGAAATTTTAGCATTTTAATAGCTGTGATATGGCTGACTCAGCTTTTTGACATTCCCATTAAAAAATAAAGAAAAAAAGTCTAGATAATCCCATCTGCTGAAAAGCAAACCAGTAGCAAATCTCAGCCCCCCTGTAGGACTTCAGCTCTGCATCCCATTTTAGTCAGACTTGAATATGTATTGGCTGGAAGGTAGGTGAATAATTTGAGTTAGTTTCTATGCCTGGTTTTGTTTTACAAAGCACACAGTTGCACTAAGGACAGATATAGATAATCAGGGTTGGGGGACACGAGCTGGAGGAGTCTCCAGCTGCCTCCCTCTTGCACACATCTGTGGTACCCACCTCCGCATCCTGCCTGGTTATCTCTTGGAAGAGCAGGGAAGTTTATATAATTTCCCAATCCTAATTGTTTTAGTTTTCCTACACTGAAATCAACAACAACAAAATGCAATTCTAGAAAAAGAAAAGAAAACGGTTGTCATGGCAACGGACCCACCCCACCCGCCAGCAGCGTGAGGGTCCCTCGGGGACCCCGCCGTTCACCAGCACCCCAGAGCCCTGGCAGCCAGGGAAGGCATTTTCACACCCGTGTTTCGGGAGCAGGCAGAGCCCGGCGGCCGCCTGCGGGTGGGAGCTGCAGAGCCGCGATACCCCTGCCCGCACCAGGGGAGCCCCCGCACCGGGCGGTGGCGGGGCCGGGCAGCTCCTCCCGGCCCAGGGCGGCCCCGCGGTTGCGGTTTGGGGATCGGGGCGGCTCCGGCGGGGAGCAGGGACCCCCCCTCTGCCGCCAAGCGCATTGCACGGGGAGGACACGCTCCCCAGGATCTGTTTCTCCCACGCACATGAAGCCTCCGGGGAGCTTCTGCTGCTTTGGTGACCTCCATCCCTGCCACAGCAGCACCGCGAAAGGAGCATGTCAGAGGCTGGGTCTGGGAAAGCAGTTCCGGCAAGTGCTGGAGTCAAAGCCCCAAGGAAAGTCCACTCGCCCTGTGACTTCATTTGATACCAGCAGATGATGTTTGTGTCTGAAAGCACCGGCCGTTGTTTCTGTGCCACACACGTTATTCTTTGTCACTTAAGATGGTCCAAGCATCAAACAGCAGCTCACTCAGCCAGGCTCACATCAGAGGCGAGAGGCAGCCTTCAGCATTAGTTTTCTCACACCCTCTGCCAGAAGTAACTCTGAACATCAGCAGGGCACGGCGTGTCCCTACCCAGGGAGCACCAGGTACAAAGAGATACAAAAGAGCAGAGCAAGCACCAGCTGGAGGCCAAAAAAAGCAGGGACCATGTCCCTCTGAAAGTTTTATTACATCTCTGTTCCAAGCAGCTCATTCCAGCTACCCCATCCCTTCTCCAAAACAGCTCAGCTGTGAAGCTAACACAGGCACTGGGGCCTCCTGCTCCTCCTGGGATCTGTACAGTGCATCCATGCTGACTGCTGCTCGTCTCATCCCAGGTCACAGAGAGCCCAAGATCTTACTGGGTTTAGCAACCTGTTTTCTTGAGCATCCCCTGTCAGTTTAAAAGGCTCATCCTTTCCCCATGCATAGCTCAGCTCACATTTATAAGGCATTCTCTGGGTCCTTACATGGCAGTTGCCATTAAACAAGAAATATTCGTTATTGCTGCATAGCAATCTCAATACAACACAGAAAGTTGTTACCTGCATGCAACCATGGGACAGATGACAATAAATGTAATAAATGTATTCTAAATACAGGTGCCATTTTCCTTGCAGGAAACCTCATTCTGCTTTCTAGCAATGAGCTAATGGCCCAGAAAGTCCATCAAAGACAGCAAGAGTACACCACCAACAACTTGGAAGAGTCTGGCAGGACAGAAGAGTTTTGTGGCAGATTCCCAGTGCATTTAAGGTTCACTGGTGAATCATTTAAAACAGGTTTTAGCCAGTCCTCTGCAGGAATTAGCGACATCAAGCTGTTAGGCATAGATAACGTAACTTTTTTCCCCATTTAGGGGCTAGTCTACATATAAGCAAATCCTGTCCTTAGTAATTTCATTCCTGTTCAGTATACTGGAGTTCTGTTCCTCTCCCATCATCTAATGGTCGCCAGATGTCTCCACAACCTCAAAGCAATGAGTTCACAGTTATTTGGGATAGAGATGTTTAAAAATTAACTTATTATTTTCTTCACTTTTCAAATAGGAGAATTGCATTAAAACAAGTACCTCCTACTTATTCCAGCTATAAAAATAATTTTCCTTTTCTAATCTCAGAGGAAAATAAGAAAGGTCAACCAGAAGAGAGCAGTAGTTTATTTTGCATCTCAAACTCAGGACTATTATGTTGGAGATCTCAAATACCCAGTTGTCTGCATCACAAATATTAAAGTTCCTGTTAAACTGAAAAAATAGAGACACACTTACCCTTTCCAAACAGTAGGTCTGCATAGGGGTAACATCACGTGGCAGTGGCCAAGGCCTTCTATTAGTACCACTTACTGCAGACCCAGGTGAGATCACTTAAAGTAGGGAGCAAAGGTAATTTTCTGCCACTTATCAGCCACCTGATCTTAGCAGTGATTGGGGCTGAATAGCATAGGGGAGTGAAAGTTACTCTAATGTGCATAGGCTGTGATTATTCCTAAGGCGCTGCCATCTGCAGAGAAATCCTCCTGTCCCCTGCAGGGCTTCTTTTCTTTCTCTGCAGCTCAAGGGGAGCAGTCAAGGCTTAAGGAGGTGACCTTGAGTCTTGCCCTCATATTTTTTGCAGTGTTTACAGTGGTAAATGAACACACAAGCGTTTAGCAACAGTGCTAATTTCTTGTCTTCTTTGGCAAGGTAACACTTCAGTGCATTCCAGAAAACTCTGCATATTTCTTATACCCATACCATCCATTTTCTTGTCACAGCTTGCGTGGCTGCCGCGAAGGGTTTGGCTGTGCAGTGGCTGTCAGAGCCAGCAGCTGCCATGCAGCAAAAGCTACCTTTGACTCTTTTATTACAAGTGCTCTGCGTGTCTGGAGATGGGCTGAGGGAGACAGTTTGGGAGCTGTGGTGTGCTCTTTGCTTGCACCTGTAGAAATATATCTTATTGTCCTGCACCACCAAGTGGCCAGATTGAGCAGATATCGCAAGACACCTTTGGATCGAAGCTTTCTGCATGAACACAGATGGGTTTGGCCACGTTATGGAAGTTCATACTGGCCTGAACTAGCAACTAGGAAAAAAAAATTGAATATAAAGCCTCACGTTTGAGAGAGGGAAGGGTCATGTTTTCTTTGACATCCCCTAAGATGCGTTGTCAGAACTAGTTGAGTTCTCACGCCAAACAGAGCTCTTTGGTGGGCTGAAACGCAGGCATATTTTAAATATTTCAAATTAGTAACTCAAAACTGCTGGATGGTTCAGTAAATACAAGGCCAATATTTCTGAATATCAATGAACTGGCTGTGTAGTAGGAAGATAATGTTTGTTCTTTACCATTAGAGTTTAATCCCAGTATCTTTAAAAACTGTAAAAATAAAACATGGCATTTCATCCAGAAAAACACATTATGTGATCTAAGTGGGAGCTGTTTGCCCACTCTTTTGTACCTTATGTTCCTCGTGCTCAGGAGGGTTCAAAGTTGAACTCTTATGTAGTCACTGTGGAGGTACAAATGACAGCAAGGTTTGTTGCTGGCCAATGTCTCTTGTCCAAAATCTCCGTATGTCCTAACAGCTGATCCCAACTGATAACACTACATATTACATTTAATATATAGTGCCAATGCTGTAACCAGGCAGGAATATTCTGTTTCTGGGAATACCAGTTAATGTATTAGGAAATTTCTTCTTTCAAAGACTTGTGTTTTCTGTTCTTCCCAAATCCCAGTTGGGGAGGGGAATTAATCCTACTCATCCCTACCGTACTCACCATAGAGCTCTTTTTATCTATGGAGTTCCAGTGAACAATGAAGCAACTCAGCTTCATTCTCAAGATATATATTATCCCTGTAAACCTCTAATAAAAATGCAGTCCTACAGTGTGTTCTAGACTTCTGCATGCTTCATTCTGCCTATAGTTTTACATATAAAATCGGCTATAATTCACAATGGATGGCTAGTTTAGTCATTACAGATTCCCCTGTTGATCTGCAACAGGTATTTTATCAGTCTGCAGTCTGGACCAATGTTTTCAATGTGCAAGTAAAAAAGTAGGTTACAGGTGGTTCTGTAACTAATTTTCAAAGTGGTTTTTTAATTAGACATAGCATGTATTTAGTATAGGTGAAAGTGTAAGTAATACTGTGCTAAACCAGACAAAAAGAGATCCATGTATAGATACAAACAGAAATGGCATGAATAATCTGAATTGCAGAGTTACCTGAAAGAGAGGTTATATCAGCTAAATTCTTTGCCTGATTCCTGGCCAATTTCATCAAACATAAGAAGGGAAGCTTTGGAGTCTGACAGTTTGAATTCCATCCTTCATTTTTGGGAAAGCAAATTTCTCTCTTCCTCTTTAGTACACTGAAAGAGATGATAGCAGTGCATTGTACAGTGTAAGAAATGATCACAAATGAGTCTATTTTAAAATAAAGAAGGACCCTCCAAATAAATGTGTCACTTAGATTCTGTGAATTGAGCCTTGGAAGCCATCAGAGAAAACTCTCTGACTCGGGCACGTTTGGGTTTGGACATAAGCCATCCACATAGTGCTTGTGTTTATTTGGAAAGCAGAATTTTTAAAGTCCCTTGTAAGCCGTGAGGTCGCAGTAGCAAGCATCGGTCCTGACCTGTGTGTGCTCCCTGGTGGAGGAGGGACTGAGAAGTCAGATTGGGATGGAGGCACTCAGAAGGCTCGATGGGGTTTTATGTACGTGCCTTGCCATTCCTGATGCAATGCATGGCAACACTGGAGAAATCTAGCAGGGATAAAAGCAGATGTTGAAAAACTAAACACGAATGCTTAAAATGTAAGTGTGCTTCTGATTATTTAAATAAAAACAAATGGGGAAGGAAGAATAAAGAAGGCGGCGTTTTTCTGGAGTGCAGCAATGCCTGGAGACCTCTGCCACGATCAGAGTGACATTGTGCTGAGCATGCTGTGAAGAATTAGCAAAAGATTGTGCCAGAAGGACTCACACACCAAATAAGCAAATCAGTCCAATATGATTGTTCACATTTTACAGCTGATGCAGAGAAAGATGAAGCTACTTGTCTGAGAATTGATTCCAGATCTGTACTGGACTCTGTGCACATCTCCACCTTTGATAGCAGTGCCATGCTGAGAGAAGAAAGCCCTGGCTGCCACTCAGGAGGGGGAGGTCACAAACTGGATGTCGTGTTGTGTTGCAGTAGGATGGATCCTTGTCTCACCAGCCTGTGGCCTGCAGCAGGGATGGCAAAGCACACTGCGGGTGTCTGTGTACCCGACTGATGGTGTTCGACCCATGGCAGCCCTCCTGCAGTGACAGGGTGATGCTCGGGGTTAAGGACTTGCCAGTTTTAATCTTTGAAATGACAGCATTTGGGGAGCTATAGATCTATAGGATACCACATTGTACATGACCACTTGCAAATGTCCTTTGACTCCAAAACAGACAAGGCTTTAGTTCTTGAGTATTGCTCTAACTTTAGATTGAAAATTCCTTCTTTCTGACAAGACCACCGCTCAGACACACTACTAGGGACCAACTATTGACATTGCCATGGGAGCTGGAAGCTTTGTAGGCCACCTCCAGTAGACCAAAGGTACAGAATAACATGACAGATTTATTCAAAGTCTTCCCTCAATCTTGTACGTAGTTATTTCCCTTTTGCACCTCAGGACACAGCGAAGGTCTTTCCTCAGAACCACCACCAGGTCCAGCAGGCAGTGCTGGATGGTTTGCTCACCTTCTCTGCTTCATCCACAGGGTCCATATGTCATCCCTGCGACTAAACCCCGGCGCCATTTGGAGTCAATGAGAGCTCTGCCAATGATTTTCAGGGCAATGAGGATTTCATCCTTTGTTCATCCTGTGCCGGCTGGGCTAACGATGTTCAATTAGAAACTGTTCTTTGTTCTAGTGCAGTCAGTAGGATTTTTGCCAAAGATTTGAATGAGAATTGCATAAAGCTTATGGCTAAATCCAGCCCTTGTGCAGAAATCCATGGATCCTACTGAATTGCTTTTCTCCCAGAGAAATTAATGGGAGCTGTATGAGAACATCTAAAGGAAGATTTAGTTCCTGTTGGTAACAATATGTTACCCCCTGATACTGGGCCTGCTTTGAAAAGTTTATTGTTGAATCGGTGTGTTCTTGGATATTTCTCATTAAGAACATAATACAGCCTCAAAAAGTACATTCTTAAAGGGTATTATGACAGGATTGGGATTACTGTTTGTGAGACACTTTTAACTAGGGGGAAATTTCAAATTCAATTTACAGTAATGTCAAAGCACAATTAATATATAGGCAATGATAAGAGGAACATGCAGAAGTACACATTGATAGCACTACATCAACAAATAAACTTTTGGTGCTAGTAATTAGGTACACAAGATTATTATATGTTTAATTGACTAAAGTGACAATTTGGAATTACATCTAGTCACATTTAATTGGATTTGGAATCTCTAGAGGAAAGGAAACAGAGAGCAGCGTGGAGAGGCAGCCATAAAAGCAAACTGATTTTCTAAAGTCTGTTAAGACTCTGCATTAATATCCATTGCACAGTAGTTTTTTAATATCCCTCAGTCTAGAAAGAGTAATGCAATGATTGTCACAGACAGTGGGAGTACTAAAGCATACTCGCTTAGGTAGCAAAATAGCTAATTACTTTTGGTTTGGTGGGGTTTTTTTAAGATATAGTTTAATCAAAGATGAATTGTGTTCGAGTTTGCCATAGACAAGTGATATTCTCAGGCTGCCAAGCTACAGGGTGTTATGTGTGTTGATGCCATCGTAGAAGAAATGTACTTACATATGAGACATTTTACCCACAAGTACTTAAAGCAAAAAAAGAAAAGACTAAAATACTGTATAGCAGTCATTAAATATTTGCTCGGATTAAAATATGGAAAAGCTATTAAAAGAAAAAATAGGGTTGTTTGCTGCAGGTAGTTTAACTAGCTAAAAATATTTACTAATGCTTGCCTTAACATTGAACAAAGACTGAGAGTTATGTGTAATCTTTTGATACAAACCTCATGTTACACTCTTTTAATATTACCTCCTTTAAATATTGCTATATACATCCTTCTCTCCCTGTACACTCATTTATTCTGCTTTTGTCACCAGGAGTGCCATGATTGCTGACCATATATACTGGCTGACAGGAGGCACTGAGCAGCATACAAGCAAGCTCATCAAACAGTATTGGCAGGTAAAAATTGATAGCTCAACAAGGAAGGAGGTGCCTATTTCACTATTAAGATCAAAATGAAGGATTACTGCTTAAAAGACTGCCGACAAAGGTAGCTCTTGGGCATATCAATCAACAGGATGCTATGTAGTACTACTGTATTTATAATGAAGCAGATCTTCTTGGACTAATTTTAAGGGCAAAATTCAAGGTTGTTAACCCTTGGCTCATACTTCAATTTTATGGACTGCTATAAAATTTAATTCTGGATACTCTATAGCCCCCTAAGCTATTTTTTTGTGAAGTCTTCCTACCTTAGTGACACTTTCCTTTTGCGATTTGCATGATACTAATCCTCTGACACCTTTCCAAACTCTTCAACCGGAAGGGGAGGAAAAAATGACTGTATTGAATGGTCTCAGAGGAACCTAAAGTGCTCTGTGAAGGATGGCCAGGCAAGACCCCAGTCTACAAAGATTACTTATGTGGGGAGCAGGCCATTGACTTCAATGAGACTCGTCTCTTGAGTGGAACTTATTTGAGATGGCTGTTCAGCCACATCAGCACAAATTTAAGGTTAAGGGTACCCCCTTCTGCTCTAAAGAGAGCTTTCACACAAACATGGAGGTGAATGGGTGCTAGATCCTCTACTGGGAGAGTCTTATTGCTGAAGGAGCTTGTCACTGCCAGCGGGGTCCCAGCCTTCACCGCCAGTTTCAATGCAACCAAAGTGTATTTCAGAGGGAGTTCAGCATTCGCACCTCAGGCAATGGAAGACCTTTCTGCCTCCCAGAAAGGATCTGGGCCTCAGGTCCTCCTTGTCCATACAATGGATTTAATGGTACTAGGAACAGTATATGTCCCTTGTGATAAAACTTCAGAGTCTGATTCTGATCCTATTTATTTTGGGTTTATTCCGTGAGAAGATCTGCGACATCAGTAGCTCATGGGAAGTGGTGCAAAATATGTCTGGCATAAGCCAGAGTAATAGAAATCAGAATCTGGTCTTTTATCTTCACTCACATAGTAAATTCTTTCTTTTTAAAACTATTATTAGTTGCATTCTTATTGGTAAAATAGAATAAATCTCAGTCCTGGGAGCTGCTGAATTTCAATACTGCTGTGAGTGCAAAGTGCATCTCATTCAGAGAATTACCCACTGGGCTAGTGTTTGCAGTGCCTGTGAACTTTCTTATATGCTTTCCAGCAGAGAATTTCTTCTGTACAGAACAGTTTGATTTTTTTCCCCACTGGGTCACACTCGTTTAAAATCTTGAGTTCACAAACAGGTTTTATGAAGGGGTCATTTCTTTGTATAGAATGTCTTTTTTTGTCTCTTAACGCTGGCATCCATTGACTTCCCTTCTTGATGTCATAGACCTGAAGCTTCAAAGGATAAACCTTTAAAGTAGGAGCTGTCATAGCTGTCCTCTCCCCCAGAGATTGAGACTATCTTGCCATATAACAGGGCTGAAAAAGTGGCATGAAGGGCAAGATTCATCACAGTGCCTCCTCGTAGAGTCTAAACCAGAAGCTGTGGTTGGGCTAAGGTGGGAATGAACCAGAACAGAAGTGGGGCTACTGAATTGCTTCCAGCCATTACCATCATCTTCTAGACAGTAAGGGTTGAAGGATTTTGGGATTTTGACAGTGGTGGGACCCTGGTTCATCTCTGCTTCCAGAGAGCAGGGCTCATTTCTCCTCCTGACAGAGTTCATGTGTGGGACGTCCTGGTCCCTGTAGTACCAAAAGGCACCACCATGTTGTTTGTGTCCCATTCCCACTCCTCCTCTGCCTTTCTCCTAAACCTGAGCTGCTCTCAACTTTGTCTACAGAAGCTTTGAAATGTCAGTAGAGATCTAACCATTCTCTTGATCCCCCATCGTGCTTGTGAGAGACAGAGCCTGGAAGACAGAGATTGCTCCGCAATTTTGAGCTTTTTGTGCGTATGCCTCAGCGTGGGCTAGGCAAAGGCTTCAGCAGGATCTATATGCTGACATACACGCAGTATAGGCAGCTGGGTGCCCAGTACCACTCCCACTCAAGTTAATAGCTAGCACTTAAGAAACGCTGCTCATGAAGATATATCCCCAGCACCAACCTTTTCCTTGCTGAGCAGATGAGTTCTGTGCACTCAGCATCAGGGGTGACTTCAATGTCATCAGTGCACACAGCCACAATTATGCAGCATGATGTAGCACGTGACACTGCGCTGGGACTTTCCACCACGGAGAGACCAAGCAGAGGTAGCATAATCTTTTTCATTAATATTCTATTTCACGGTGTAAAGCTGAAAATAACTTGTCACGACTATACATGCTCATGTGCCTTTGTAACCAAAGCAACAGCTATTGATGCACGCTTTTCTTGCTAACTACTCCTCTGCCCCAGAACTCGCTAGAGTTGGCTCGCAACCATGAGCAAAATTTTCTGAGGAGGGAGGGAATAGATGATGAACAGGACAATTTGCTTTTGGCTTTTGTGAAGAAAGATTTTTAGATCAGATATGTCACTCTTGGCTTTGATCAGTGGGTCATGTATAAAATCTTCTGGTGTGTCATTGACTACTTTTGTTTCTGCTTTTCATGATTCTTTTAACTGCTGGAAAAGGCTTTTCCTCCTCCCAGGCTGTCTTCTACTTCTTTCAGAGCTTAAATGTGTTGTACAGAACACTCAAATCCTTCAGCTGATGTCTCTACTGCAAAAATTCAGGCCCTTAATTCACATCTGCAAAGCTCTTTATTATTTATCCTACTTCTAAATAATTTTTTCTCTCCAGATCTATTTCTCATACTCAGAGCAGTCTTTATCTTGTATCTCCTTTGGTTTTCTTCTCCTGATTTTGGTTTTATACTTTTCTTTGAACTTCATCTATCCCTGACATCAACTGCCAGGAGTCCTTTTTCTTCAAAATTCTATTAAATCATCCTCAAACCACCCCCTTCATCATTATTACCTTTTATGTATTTTTATTTCCTCAGCAGTGATCTGTTCCATGTGACTTTGTACTTCCTCTTACACACACTTCAAGGTTTGTACTATCAGATTTTTAAGGCCAGATGGGCTGATATTGATGAATTATCTGATTACTGCATAAAAACACCCCAGAATTGCACCCTTACCTTCCTGCGACAGTGCCAAAAGAGGCAAAGCTGAGATTGCTTTTGAGAAAGTTACTCAATCCCCATTTAAATGATTTAATAATAGAATATGTACCATAACCCATGCAACAAATCATCTATTAGATGGTTGTCCCGTTTCTCCCTCAGTTTACAAACTGGGATCTTACTTGCCCAGTCCAAACTTCCAGTAATTTATCTACACATTTATCTCTGAAAGCTTGAAGATCCTTCAGTACTTGTTATCTTCTCCCCATATACATACCTATGGATCATGACCAAGGCAACTTTAAATATTCTTTTTGATTGGCTTTTTGATTAGCTTTCTTTGATTATCCCCTTTAAAGCAAATCATCTATTTCTGGATCGTCTGTACAGTGATATATAAGATCTAATACCCTGTGTTGGTTTTGAATATTAACACCCTCCTTCCATTCCACTCTGAGATAAAGGTATAATGCTGATGAGAAGTGAAAAAGTAATTTGCAATGGATAATATTATTCGGTAAGTTGGGCCTTTTTCTCTGTTCAAATATTTTACTCCAGGGATGGAAAATATACATATAATCAACTGGATGGGCTTTTTTTCATAACCCACTACAGAATATGCACTGGATGATTTATGTATTGGCTGTAAGATTAAAAATAGGCGAGTTAAATATAGTTCATCACAATAAATAATAATGTGAAAGTTATTAAATCTGTTGTGGTAGATATCTTCAGAGTGGTAGCAGCAAGGCAAGTTAAAACTTACTTATTACTATAGTCAGGTAAGCTCCTTAGCATTTATTGTCAGCAATGCAGTTTCTCAGCTGGTAATGTCAAAACAAACAATAGACTTGAGATATTTTATCCCAGAGAAAGAGTCCCTCTCCAAACTCTCCAGTTTTACTAACACACTCATAAACTATTTCCACTGTCTAAAAACTCTGCGATATACTCTGGATGTTTCATTCCATGTG
Source organism: Aegotheles bennettii (assembly GCA_013398125.1). NCBI lineage: Eukaryota > Metazoa > Chordata > Aves > Caprimulgiformes > Aegothelidae > Aegotheles > Aegotheles bennettii. The sequence continues at coordinate 1,938,742 of VZRW01013250.1, forward strand.
TATAAATAAATCACACCCCTACTGCAATGTCAAAAATGCCTGAAGTTGGTTAATAGGAACTTGCAAATATTTTGAAAGTCGCAGCCTGATCTGACCAATATCTGGCACAGACACCTTAGCATAAAGTACCCTTATTACCTGATTTATAAGCATCTCAGGCTTAACTCATTAGCACTCTACAAATTTAATTGCTTTTATGGTTCCATTGTGAAAACCATGTGGCCTATTTTATACTGAAGGTTCGGCTCTAGCATCCATCATGCACTTACATCCAAAGTCAATCCCGTCTAGCCAAAGTCTTACACTAAGTGCCATTACCCAAGCACCACATACATTGAGGAAACTAACAGAACCCCAGGAAGGCATTTCAAAGCTTGTAGGTTCATATCCATATGCTTCCATAAACCTCTGTACTAAAAGCCTTAATTCCATAATGCAGCCAATATGTATTTGCTACAGCTCAAATGGAGACCTTTAATTTGCATCAGAGCAAACTGGGCTTTTAAGCTTTAGTTCCTGTTCAACCCCAGTGTTTTGGCCAAGATTACAGCCATCATAGAGCTGCTCTTAGCACACTGAAAATACTGGCTCTGTGATTGCTGCACACGGAGCTCATGAACTCGTGTTTCAAGAATATTTCAGACAGCTTAATTCAGTATCACAGGGAAAGCTTCCAGTAGCACATGCATTGGCTGACATGGAGGTTTGGGTACTCAGACATTTGTTTTCCTCTCTTGTTGCTGTTACGAACATCAGGTGCTTCCATTTCAAAAATCTGGGCTGTTGCAAGCACAGAGCAACACACACATCACACAACAAAGCAAATGCTAACCCATCCCTGCAAGGTGGCTGAACACCTATGACGCAGCGATGAATGCTGTCAGCTCCTTTAGAGCTCAGCTTTATCTCACACCTTGCGGCGTGATGATACAAGGCAAGAAAGTTAAAAGGAAAAACCTTGTGGTAGCCAAAACCTTCTCAGCAGTCTCAGCCGGTGCTGAGGCCCCTCAGCAGCCCTGCATGCTCACGCTTCACCTGTGTCCTGCTATGGAGCGTGATGTTTCCAAGCTGGCAAAGGCAGGGATGTTTCACAATCCTCCTAATGGAATGACTGATAGGAGCTGACAGGCAGCCTCTCTGGGCAGCCTGGCCATCATATCACTGAGAAAATGTATTTCTCATTAATTCTTGAGGCTATTTTAGCAGATCATGCTGTGCCACACTTCACTGCAGAAAAGTCCCTTCTTTAATCAAACCTGGGGGAAAATCCCATTGAGGTCAATGACTGTTGTGTGTACAAGCAGAAATAAGTACCTAATACACGCTAAGTCCATATTGTCTCAGTGGTCTGTGGAGCTGGTTGCTGCTTTAAGAATTAATTTTGAATTTTCTCATGTCAGAAAAGAGATAACATTTCTCTTATCCCTCTTCATAATAACCAACCAACAGGTAATCCTGCCTCTTCTGCATCTATGGCCATTTTAAAGGACAGCAGTGGCCTTGAAGCGATGAGCTTTTTGTTTTCTTGTAGAAAACTGGGATGTAATGATTTTCCTCATCCTGCACATTAGAAAAACAAAAATATTTTGGCCCGTAAGCAGGAAGATCAGTTCATTCTTATGACACTGCACTGGTATACAGATGATCCCAGTACAGCTTCTGACCAGTTCATGTGTTTCTTAAATTCTCATCGCATCATGGACGAAGCAACTCGTTAAAATGAAAATTGTTAACAATTTTTCAGGGCAGAACAGGCCTCTTTCTATGTATGCCATTTCAGGGATTCAGACCAGTCTGGCTTTGCAATATGCTATTTGTAAGACATAACTCCCAGCTGCAAAAATCAGCTTCATTCTCCTCTCAAGTACGCTAGTAAAAATATGGAGTAATTGAAAACTGGATCGAGAAGGCAAATAAAATAACATAACAGAGAGTTTCTATCATGTTGATACTGATTTGGGAGCTGTTTATTGCTGTTGTTATGGCTGATATTTCCATTCCAGAAACAATTCTGCATGTACGAAACCAAGGAATTTAACATTTTTCTTGTGTTCTTTCTTCTTTAATAATTTCTACCTTCCCGTATTTTCTACCTACTTCTATTTTTCTAGTGTCAGATCATTCGTGGTAGAATAACAATTGCTTGAATCATACTTATATTTACATGCTAAGAGAAGTTATTAGTTTAAATGTCACAGTTATTAAAACAGATGGATTAATTGTCTCTAATTTCAGGAAAGATGGATTTATTTAATACTAGCTGAATGTAATAGGCAACACATACCTTGTTGTACTTGGTAGCTGTTGAAATCCCAACATAAAACAAAATACCAACCCAGTTAGGGTTTTAACCATTAACAGAGGGCTCATAAATCATGTCTCAAAGATGCTCAACAGGAACAACCTGGCCGGCAAAACTCCAGACCTTTTAAAAAAAACTACAGGGCAGCCCAAAACTAATGTGCATATTTCCCAAGTAGAATTTTCATTCTGGCTTTTACTGGGTTGCAAAGCAGAGCTTTAAGATTCACAAAGGAAAACCCTGAAAAATCAGTGAAGAAAACCAGCCATTTTGTGCTGTCCCCAAGCCCTTATTGTTCCCTTGAGTTGCAAAGGTCCTTAAGAAGTTACACATTCATTATCCTCTTCCCTTTTTTTGTATACCACCTCCTTTCTCTGGGGAAATGAAGCTACAGGCAGGAGTTTGTGCTGTTCCTAGGATCATTACTGGTTATGTGGCTTTCCATCTGCAGATCTGTTCTTGAAGAATGACAGAGAACATCACACAAAAAGAGATAAAGTCACTTTTCAGAAACATCTCTATATACAGTCAACTTGTCTTCTACTAAATTAGCAGCCATTCAAGCACATAAAATAGTTTACTATTGCCACGACTCAGGCATGATTTTTCGCTGCCCCTTTGAACAGTGCTGTCCATTTTACAGGCTAACCACATCAGTCACCATCTCTGGCTGCCTGATTCATCTCTTCACATTTAAGTCATGTTCCCAAAACACGTTGAGCTCAGTGCTAGGAATGACTGACATCTCCTTCAGTTACTTTCTGCGTTTCCTTTCCTTTTCCTTTTCTTTTTTTCCCATTTTTTTTATCTTTTTGGGCTAAAAACCCTGAAAAGCCCCTAGAGCAAGTATCCCCCATTTCTCACAGGAGCATTTCCTAGCCAGGTGGATGTAACATCCAGGGGTTGGCCAGTGGCTCTGACTACAGTCACATAAAGCACTTAGCGATGCTAAACCTTTAGCCCTGCCTACCTGAGTTAAGATGTCTCTCCGAGCCCAAGCTACCAAAGCTGTTCAACTGAGCACAGTTTATAATCCACTTTCACAAAAAAGCTCTGCTGTTTAAACTGTGACCCACTCCTGACATAGTGAGAGCCATGCAGAGTTGGCCCAACACCTGCTGAGGACTTTTGATGGCGAAAAGCTTCTCCCAGAACTGGCAGGGCAATCCTGCTACTCAGAGCAGCCACAGTGAATTGCCTTATTGGAATTAGGGTATTTCTCACCACAAAAACTCTTGTCCTTAAGAAAAGGGCAGTATTAACAAAACTGGTTGAAAGCTGTGGTTTTGGCCAACAGCTCCATGTAGAGGATATTTGGCCGTTGGTTCACAGGGATGGTTCTTTGATGTTTGCATCACCAGGGGCTCACCTTGTCAACACTCTGGATCAAGCTTGCAAAACAAACACAGCCCATTTCACTGATCTGAGTTGCTCCACAATAGCAAAGAAACACTGAAATCCTTCACATTTACCCCTGCATTGAGACAAACGGGGAAGACCCTCAGTTGGTAACAAGTGACACAAGATCTGAGAACTCCCGTGGCACTCTCCACGCGTGTGAGTTTGTGAGACGGGAGGACAGGTTTGTAAGCAGAGAGCTTCCCTGAACTAGAGTGGTATTTCCACATTCCTGCTCAGTCCCTGCTTCCCCACCCTCTGGCATCATGGACAGGGAGTTTTGAGAGCAGCCTCCAGCTTTTTCCACTCTATGTATTCCGGGGGTTTTCTTTAATGAATAGTGATCTCTCTGGAAGGATATAAAGCATGGATTTCTTTTCTTCCGAAACATAAAGAGATACTTATTGGAGTATCAAACAGCTCTTGAAGACTAAGGTAAACTGTCTGCAATACCTCTGCCTTTCAGAAGGCAGCAGAATACATGGATCTAGCGCCGCGGCGCTCTGCAAATCCGCTTTCCAAATAGACTGCATACAAAATAACTCGCAGAGCCTCCAATACGTTAATAACTTAAGAACCTAAATAAGCTGATATTTGATGTGACCTACATTAATAGGAAGGCATTACATGGTAGATAAGCAGAAAGTTCTCATCTATTGTATAATATTTGATTTATTCGTACCATAAACACATTGAGGAAAGGATATGCTCCGGCATTCTGTCTACTTATTTTCCCTGCAGAAAAAAAAAAAACAAAATGATGTAAGAAGATCACACTGGTGAGAAGATATTCATATCACAACAGCAACAGACTTAGTGGCAGGGCTGCCAGCTACTTCTTTATGGTTGGAAAAATATAGAGAAAAGCACACAGGTCTGCACTTCAGTGCACCCATAATTCTAACTACCAGCCCAAGAGTGGAAGCAGTTCATAGAAGAGGCTAATGGCTTTACCCTGACTGATATCATTGCATTAATAAAAATCATCAATAAAAGCATCAATTCCTGCTGTACTGTAAATGAGACAATGGCCAAGTGTACACTGCAGCTGCAAGATAAGGCACTAGAAAGATATCTAAATTTTTGGCTAATTCTAGATGTCAAGATAATTGGATTTTCCAAATTAAACCTTTCTGTAGTTACGGAGGATTAAGGTTAGGGACCGTAGCAGGGAAAGCTACTGTCACTGTTATGAAGAATTTGCTGCTACAGTGCCATTTTTCTTCTATGTCTGATTTAAGAAGGCAAAATGGCAAGAGCTTCATAAAAATATTGAAGCAGTTATATCATTTGCCATCAAAATTTGGCATGGGAAAGCTTTGTTTCTTGTGCATCCACCTATTCATTTTATGAGCTCTTAGGAGAATTTTAGTGGGTGTTGAGGGGACAATATAGGATTGTTTAGGCTAAAGTTTAAGTTTTATGAAAAGGTCTGTGAAATGTAACACTACTAGGTATTGTAGAATATAAGGATATTGCAGAGTCAAAGTGCTCAGAGAGGAGGAGTATGGTGTATTGGGTCAAATACAGGTTTAAACCCTTGATCAAAAGAAAATTTGTTGTTTAGGAGTGTCTTTTGGCTCTTTAATTGTCATTTTAGCAATGTACATCCCTCAAACCTTGTGAACGCTTGTGTTTCATGAAAAAATTAATTGCTATTTTAATAGAAGTTCTGACGATATAAATATTCCTGGAGACACTGTCTCCAGATGGTTTCTCTGCAGACTTTCTCTGATTCCTCACACTTCCAAAACAGGGATATAAACCTCCTGACATAGCAGAGCATGAGTCAGTCCCATAACTACAAAAAAGAAATCTTCCCTATCATCAGATTGCTCTACAGCCTCTCCCTGAGCAAGTTCGTGCATCTTCCCGTGAAGCAATAGATTTTGTCCATTGCTGAGGTAAACCACCACATTGAATGGACTTATGTCAATTGTAGTCCTTACATTATTGTACATTGCTAGAGAAGCTCTTTCTTATGGTTTAAGGTCATCTCAAGGACTTCATTTTTTGTAACTCTGCTGAAATTGAAGGCTGGAATGTAGCAGCATGTGGTGAGATATTGCTGCAGAGCTCACTTGCAAGATATGCAAAAAACCTCACCTTTCTTTAGCACCTCTATCAGTTTAGCTGCTACCACCATGCTCATCAACGGGTATGGACTTCAATGCATAAAGGCTCAAGCAGAAAAATCCTTAGGGATTTCATCATATAAAGTTTTCTCCTCCAAAGTTTTTATGGGCTGAAGTTTTATATCCTTAAAGACTTTATGCCATAAAAATCCAAGAGGATAATAAAACAAATAGCATCTATGTCCAGGGTCAGTAGCTTGGGGAAAAAAAATGCTCTTGGGTAATAATAATAATACTTCCAGTAGCAGTATTGACCAGAAACCACAGATCTATTCTTTTCCCTGTTGGCTGACATCTTATGTTTATTGCCCTCTGAGCTAGTCACTATTTGCACACTGTGCAGGGTAGCCATGGGTACATGGCAATACTGAGATATTTCAGGTATGACTTTGAACTGTTCTTGAGGATGATAAAACCAAAAGTGAACTTTACAGGCAGAATACAGATCTTGTCTGATCCAACCACTCACGTTTTCATCTTACCACCTCACACATCCCATGTTCATACTAATCCAAATGAGGTAATAGCTGCCAAGCTCTAGAAAATCAGCAGAATATCCAACATCTCACACAAAATAAGACTGACCTAATTCTTTGCCTATATTTACACATCAAATTCAGTAAAACTTGAACAAGTAGGCCTCTGCTTTTTTAAAAACATACCTTGGAAAGCTACATCGGTACCATTGTTTAGCCACTGATCCTCTAAAGGACCCTGAACGACAAGATAATTAAAGTCCATAGAAATATGAAAACCTAAAATTGCTTTTCTATAAATCAGTGCAGACTGGTAAGCGTTCCCGCAGGGAGGAATGGGCGCGGATCCATTCATGAGCCCCCGAGCTCTTGGCAGGAGGACACACTTGCTATTTTCTGGTCTGATACTTCCAGATCCGTGGCATTAACCATGGATAACACGGCTGTGCCTGTGGGAAGCTGGAACTTCTTCTCACCAGGGGAGAACGTTATTACTGCCCTAGGTGGTCATGGTGCTATTACACACATTTGAAGCTTGTTAATTTTCCGGGGCTAAATACCGCCCACTCCAGACTGCTTCCATTCCAGTAAATGCAGGATAATGGGCTGAATAAATATAGTAATGTAAAATATAAACAAAACCCCAGTGATACTCTCAACATCCAAGCAGAATATTCAGTGTAAGAGCACCCAGGGTGCATGTGTGGCAGCCTATCCCAGTATCTGCTCAAAACAACTACAGCATTTCTCTGGTATTTCTGCACATCCCATACCCATAAACAAGATGGAAATAAACTGGCATAAAATCATATCAGAGGACCTGTTGTCTAAAGTCATTAAAGAGAAGGACATAGATACTTAACTAATCATCACTCTCAGCCTTCCATTCTGGGTTGGTGGGAGCAGTCGTCAGCTACACAAATGACTCACAGAGGCACACTGTGTCTTGGGTGATTTTACATAGGTGGAAGATAGAGCTGAGAGCAAAAGTGAGGATTTGTCAATAAAACACCAAGCTAGTCCCATAGTAATACTTTTTGTGAATCACTTTAGTGTATAAGGTGATCTAGCAGATTCATGCGCCCTGTTAAAAATACAGATATATATTTTCCTCTCACGCTTTTCTGACCACCTCTATTAACCTTGTGGTGGTATTGTCACTGTTAAGCACGTTTACACTTTTGCCAATATACATTAATTAAGCCTTGCAGCTCCCCATTTCCAGAAAAGACAGCCCATGTCAGGAAGACAAAATCTTTGTTAGCAACAGATGCAGCCAAAGCAGTGCTCAGTGTGGTCTTACCCAAACCCAACCCAGGAGAACTGCAGCTCCACCTCCCTGGCACTGATGGATAGGAGTACCAAGCACGGCTGCTTCCAGGCTGGGAGCTCCTCCTGGCAGTTCCAGAACCAGTTCATTGGGGGCCACTGAGTGTGAAATCCACCTCTCCACATGAGACCAGCACAATGCAGCAAATGCATCATTTGAGTCATTTTTAAGGGCTGACAAGGTTCATAAGTTTTGTGTTGCCCTCTGCGCAGGAGTGAATTTTACTCTTAATCCAAATGGTGTTTAAATGCAATATTTTAAGACTAATATTCCATATAGACACAGTGTCTGATTCATGCCAACCCAAGAGGTAATATGAATGCTTAGTATTGTTTAACCAGCTCCCAGGGACTGAATAAAACCCTCAGATGAAAGTTGTGACCTTCAGAGAGCATGGAATCATTTTTTCTTTTCATCTAAAAGATAATTTATCTAATACTTTCTCCTCATTGAAGACATAGGCTCACTGCACTGAAAACTGTTTACAAATGTTCTTTCTCCATTAAATTGATTTTCTGAGTATAGATAGACAGAGTTTTCTGGAACTAATTTAAATTCCCCCTAATTAATATTCAAGACAAAAATATGTTATCTTTGCATGACTGTGCAACTATTAAAGGGAAAATATAATCTGTGAAAGTAATTATTTTTCTTTTTTTTCTTCTTTTTTTTTTTTTTAACTAGCCCTTAACTGACACGAAATGTATCATTTCTTTGCCTTTTTTAGGCTATGCATGAAGAAGCCATGGCTAGAGAAATATCTTTTTCCGTTATGTACACACCATCTTTGACTAAAGACAAGGCTGACACAATAAAAAAGATACAGGACACGTTTGCTAAAAAGCACCCCAGTTACGTGGAGCACATATATACAGGTAACAGCAGATTTAACCTGTTCTTAAGCACTGTATATTGTTTGTGTATGTGGCTGACAAAAACAGTTTGAGAGAGTCTGGAGCATGAACCTTTACATTTCTACACTTCTCGGGGGGAAAATTAACTTCTGATATTTGCTCAATGATAGGACATGATTTAGGTAATCAAATCAGTACTGAGACAAAGCACAGACTTTACACTGCAAATCCCCATAAAGATTATTTTTATCTATGTTTCAGTTGTTGAATTTCATTATTGCAACTAATCTTTTGTTCAAGGATAGGTTTGTAGGGTACTGTGGTGACAGCGAGACCCACATTCATTCCCATTGGTCACTGATGGTCATCCCTGCAGCAGGGCCTTCACTTTCCAAAAATATCCTCCCTTCTACAGGTACCGATGGACTGATGGCCACCTTTGAGAGCATCTCAGCTGTGGGGATGGGAGTAGGTAACCAGGTTTCTTCTAGCTTGTTGAAAACAAGTAAGATCCAGAGCTAGCAAGGGCTTTGCAAAGCCCATTGTCACCTCCTGGCAGAGTGAACTAAAATAGCAACTCCTGGAGTAAACAGATGCTTAAATACTGGTGACCAAGGGCTTATTTCAAGAGGAATGGGCATGACATTTTGGCAAAAGAGATATTTTGGATATAAAAGACACTTTGTGCTATCATTAACCCGGTGACTTGGAACATAGTTGACCCTGATAACGCTTGGCTTTGAGTTGACGATTGAGAAACGTAAAGGGAAAAGTACATTTCTCAGGTCAAATTCTAGAAAGCCTCTATCTTTGTCACACAAAATAGATGTGTAGCTCACCTCTCACTGCCACTTCCAGCAAGGTGGTCTAAAAGGCTGAGATGCTACTTGTTCCCTGTAAGAGTTACACCCGGGTCAGAGGTGATGGCTTAGTCCTTGCAGCACCGCTGAGCCTCAGCACTCAGCAAATAAATGAGGCTTCCAAAAGGACACACACTGTGCCTTTGGGGAGGAAAAGAAAATCTATTTGAAAAACACGAATAGGAATTAGGAAACCAAGTGTTTACCACAAAACTGTGCAAATATTTAACACAGGTAAACTTGTTTTGTTGATTTTTTTCGTTTTGTTTTGAGAAACCAGTATAAAACCAGGTTGTGTTTTGCAAGTTGCAGACCACTCGTGTTGGGTTTCTGGCAGTAGCTTTGGGGCTGTTCAAAGAGGGAAAATGAGGAGTTATCTATCACAGAGGTTGTAAAATCCCTGTCTGCCTTTTTCTTGCTGATGTGACTTTGTGGAGAGTTTTCAGGGACAAAAGTATTGGCACTAAAAGGAGCATAAAATAACATTCCCTGAATCTGATTTTTTAAAACAATAAACTTGTATTTCACATAATCCTCTTAATTTACAGGAAGGGTGGGACTTCCAGGAGCACACAAGCAGCAACAGTGTACAAGTGCTGCACTGAAACTCAGCTTGTGTTCATAAATCACTGAATGACTCTGAAAGCATCACCAGTCATTTTCTCACACTTCCCAATAAGGAAAAGGAAGAAGGAAAAAAAAAGGAGGGAAAGATTCCAGTCCTATAGTACTTATAAATTATAAAACAGATTGAATAGAGCCAGTTCTGCCCTCAAATAAGTTTGTTTACAAAAATCTATTGGTTAAAAGACTTGCTTCAATTTTACACAAATTCCCTGAGTACAGGTTTTGGGATTACTGAAGTTTCTAGGAATTAAATGGGATAGACAGCCAAGAAAAAATTACATAGGTATCAGGGTTTTGAGAGTGCAGTGATGTGTGAGGAGTCACTCAGAACAACCTTTCTGTCCCCGCAACCCTCTCAGACAGAGCAGACCTAACTCCTTTCCCTAAACTCAATGCTGAGATAACTCACATGTTAGGTGAAGTCAACTTAGTAGGGGTTTCTCAGTTTACCTATTCAGATCTGACCTAAAATTCCACTGCCCACCAAAATAAATCACAAGTAGTGAGTTTAGCTCATTGTCAGTGTGGTACCACTGAGCATGGCCTGTACCACACATAGGTGAAATTACAAATACAAGCCCCATTTTAGCAGTGGGTGTGAAATACCAGATGTCTCACAAACAGGTTATTTTAAATAACCTTCCTATTCTGTAGCAATCATCTGTCCAATTTTAGTCCCAGCTCTGCTAGAGTGCATGGACTGAACTGATTTCAAATTTATACTTATTTCCAAGGAAAAGGAGCAGATACAAATTTCAATCCAAGTATACAATGCCGTTTGTTGCAAAATCGAGAATCTATCAGAAGCAGAACATGCTGCAAGGGAAATATCAGGTCCACTCACTTTGATTTATATAGGGGTAAGTCCAGAGAGCTCGGACTGGGGTTCTCCATTTGTCACTGTGACCGCCCAGCCTGGCATCTTAAAGCAGAGCTCACTGAAAACAGAGCACTCCTTTGTGAAAAGTGACACTGACATTCAATCTAGGTTTATTTTTTGCAAGGGAAGGGGAGGGAGGGCAGGACTGGTCTGGTTCCCTGAGCAGAGGTGGTTTATACAATTGCTCTGAGCATCCATCCTCACCAAGGTCGGGGCAGACGGACTCAGCTGATACACAGGGCTTTTGGCAGTGTCAGTCACAAACTCTGGACAAGCCACAGCACAGGCTGTCGTGTGCCAGCTGGGTGGATCAGAAAGGACATGTAGGAAGCCTGGGATTATGGTGAAGGTGATGGTAAAAGCACAAGTCTGTAGGAAATCAAACCTCATCAATTCAGGGAACAACAAAACAGCCTTTTTTGCAGCTAAAAGATCAGGATGTTATGTTGCTGAAGTGTTGAGTTATTAGTGCTTTGGATGATCAGTATTGAAAAGTGCATAAATGGGAAGAACATGTTTTATCTTATGCATCATCAAAATTTAAGCTGCTGATGAAAAAGTTTGCAAAGTCTGGAATTTCAAAACCCAGTTACAGCTGGATGGGTTGGTTTGGTCACCTTTGTCTTGGCAAGCTTCCTGGATTACGTTTCATTCCTTCTTAAAATTCCTATTTTTTCCTCAAAAAAAGGAACTTCTCTTGCAACTGAAAAGAAATGTGACAGTGGAAATTATTTTCCTTTCCCTATTCCAGATCCTCATGGAGCTCACATCTTGCCCCAGACGACTGAGAGGCCATCCCTGCCTCCCAAGCAGTACTCACTGACTCTGGGCTTCAGAAACAAACATATTGGAAAAATCTTAGAAAGGTGGTCAAGTAAAAAACTGCCAATTTTTTCAGGTATGCCAACTTGCTTAACAGCTGGGATAGCTCAGGGGTGACCTCCATCATCCTTGCTAAATGAGGGGAGTCGGGGCATTTCTTGGGACCCATTTCTCTGTGCTGGCAGCCCCGACTGTCCAGACAGCTCTCCCCCATCCTCCTCTCTCCTTCTCCACTTTACCCATCAGCTTGCTAGCTCCTCTGAGAATAGCATATACGAATAAACACAGTATATGGTTTTGTCATTCTCTTTTCCTAGACTGGAAAGCACCTTTCTGCCCTCTCACGGAAGAAGAAACAAAAACATACTGGGACAAGACTGGGAAAAAGATTGTGCCAATAATGGATTTTATAAGAAGCACCAAATTAACTGTGAGTATAAAATTCACTTTCTGATGTATAGCATGTGTGGCAGCAGGAGCCTGCATGTGTGAAACACATGTGCTTTTTCGTGGGTAACTCAATTCTGCACATGTTCCTCCTGTGACCAGGAATGCCCAGCGAATTGCATTAGGAACAGAGTTCAACTGAGTTTTAGATACTTTTTAAAAGTAATCCTAATTATTTAACAGTGTGCCCAGTTTATTTAAAATCACTTTGCATGCAATTTTCTCAAATCTTTATAGCCTGTTATATTATATCCCTACTTCATATACCCACCAAAACTACTCGCTATATCTCATACCCATACTATAATGCACATACCACCAGGATCTCCACCAAGAATTAATAATTGCTACTTGAAGCATTTCTAGAGATTTAGATCCTGATCCCTATGTAGTGAAGTATGTGAAATAACCTTCAAATCTGTTACAACCATATTGAAGGTGTATTAGTTAATTCTACTCCATACCTTCTGCAATAATGTACACAGCTTTTTAGCACTGTGGCTTTTGATTAGCACAAAAGGTCAAAAATCAAATTTGCATGTAGACTAGACTGTTTTAATGCAATTCTTAAATTATTCTCCTGAAAATAAGCGGAAGGAGCCCCTCCTCCCCAGACTGTAAATGCTAATGTTAACACTTTTTCCCTAGCAATAACAGTTTTTTAGATTTCTTTATGTTGAAGGTATCAGAGCCATTTCCTCGTCAGGGGTATCTTAGCAAATCACAGGATTTATATTCTTAGGTTTTGATACCAGATAGGAGGTTGACAAAAACTGCTACTTAGCAACTCCTAGCAAGGAAGAAACATTAGCTAGATATTTGGGGAATCTATATCTCCTTTAGTCTCAGAGAGCAGCTGCTGAAACAACAGTAAATGCTAGAACTCATATGCTTAGTGGGAGGTAAAGGTGCTTAGTGCTTCGCCAAAATGGGCGCTCATAAAGCATCTGCGTCAGTGTGGGGCAGGTGGAGCAGGCTGAGAGCAGACATCCCTGAGGAAACACACAGCTGCTTCTTTACAGGTCTTTCCCGAAGCCATGTGCTATTGGCTTTGGATGACCAAAAGCCCAAGTTATTGATGTGTAAGCTAAAAGAAGTGGCATCTTTGGGGAAGTGAAAGATCTGTTATTGCTCTGTGTGTTGCACTTTGAATGTTTAAGAAGCTAGAAGTATAGACAGACAGTGGGTTGGGTACTGGACACAGGATAAAACCCCAGTCCTTCTGAAAGTTTTCCTAAAAAAGTTTGACCCCACAATTCTCTCTTTGAATATAACATCGAGCTTTTAGAGGTGAGATTCCTCGATTACAGTCATTCAATCTCTAAAGAGCATCAGGAGAAAAAACTCTTTAATCAGGTATCTTTTGGATTTCCCATAACTATTCTATTCTGTAAATGAATTTGAACAGGACCACATGGCTCACACAAAGATGTGTATGTGGTATCGAGGGAGTAGAGAAAAGAAACCAAACTGCCCATGTAAGAGGAGAGAGCAGAGTGGTATGGTGGGATTGCTCAAGCCAGTCTCCACTAGCTGTATGAATTGACACTGCTCCTACACAGTAATATTTTCTACCAGCTCTAGACCCCACCTCATACATTTAAATATTATGGCTGAAACAGAAGAGGGGTCCCAAAAATAGAGGGTGAAATCCCAGCCCCACTGAATTCAAGCAGCAAACTTACCTTTTTTTCAAGGAGGTCAGCACAGTGCTACCTCCAGCAGCAGCAAGAAAGGGACAACAGGCCTGAGTCACAGTGCTATAGATTTATAATCGGCCACCAAGGGGTCCAGTATGGGAGCTTTAATGGAGATAAGGAAAGCCCCAAGACATAAGAAATGATCACTGAGTTAGAACAAACAGCTGCCAATTCCACATCCGTTATCGGTGGAAACATACTCACTTTCCCTTCAGTTTTCATAGAATTGGATGATCTGGGCAAGACAGAACCTCTGGCCCAAAGAGTAAATGACAAAGCCAATTATACCTGATAATACAGATAGGCACAAAGCCAGAACTGCTCTGCTACTGGTGATCAAAATCTCTTTATGGCCCTGGCAGAGATTTGGCCACTTTTGCTTCCTTGAAAGTATTCCAAAATATTCTTCCAGTGACAAGTGTGATCCCATCATACTTCCATCACATACAAACTTCTGGAAGACAACCTAATGATACAGACTCTAGCTTTACAACTTACTTGAAGACAAAGGAATATATTTGTTTTTAATAGAAGAAACATTCCTTTCTGCCTTCTTCATTTGCAGATGCGAACATACAATCCAAAATGCTTGTCCTCATCAGATTCTTTTTTGACAAAAACATCCCAGTGCTAAAGCAGAGATTATTAAGCCATGGCGACACTTAATATAAGTAAATTCTGCCACCTCAGTTTTGAAGCTACACAACCTAGAGTTAATTTATATATGATTTTAATATGATCTATATGATTTTATATGATTTATATGATTTTTATATGATTTATATGATTTATACACACACCATTGTTGGTAAGATGTGAAGTTGAAGGTTAAAAAAGCAAGAGGAGTTAGAGAGATGGTGTCACAGCCTGGTCCCTACACAGCATCCTCTGCTGCTGGAGAGGAAATGCCACATACCTCATCTATCCAGAAATATGTACCATGACACAAAGTTTATTGTACGTACCTTAAAAAATATGTATCAGTCAGACCTTCAGCTACTCATACTCCAATCCAGATTACCAGCACTGACAAGGGATTGATTCTTCTATCGAATGATTTCACTGGGGTAATTTCTGAGGCTTTGTACACACCAAGTTTGCCTTTCTCCTGCTGTAGCCCCATGTTGCTGTCACATGATGCTACTTAACAGGAGAAACAGTGGTCAGAGGGGCTTTTAGACTGCTTGTGTCATAAAGGTGAACAAAACCTACCCTATGACTCGCAGCATGATGACACATTCAAAGGTCTCACTGTTTTGTTGTCTATTAAGTAGAGGGAAAATGTTTACTACATACAGATTTCAGCATACACATTTTCTGGAGGATACCAAGGGCATTAAAGGAATGTTATGATGAACTTTTTCTGCTTGTTACTGCAATACACTACAGAGCTGCTTGCAAGGCATAACTTCATTCAGATTTTGAGCTGAAAAATAGTGGTAAAGACTACACAATAGAAAAGAAGAACTACTGGGGGGCATCCCAGGCTTTTGCAAAGTGGTGCTCTTAAAGCTGATGGTTAAACATGCCATATGTTTTGGATATGACAGATCCTGCTTTAAATCCAGGCTGACCAGCCTCTTCGCTTCTCTTTTTTGCAAGCATTCCCAGAACTCAACAATTAAACTTTATTTATAGATAGAGGTGGCATAAGGGATGACTCCTTTCTTGAGTATAGAGAAAAGCAAAAAGTGAGGGTATCATCCCAAAATTCTCAATACATGAAAGGACACATGATTCACTCCTCTCACATGCTCTCCAGCTCCTTTTTGCACTGAAAGTCTGTTCTATCTTTGCTCTGCTTGTTAGTGCTGGGTATTTAGCAACAGTAGGTAAGCTCCATCCAGAACAGGCTGACCTGCTTTTTGTAGGTACTTTTTCATCCCAGGGTCAGAGGAATGAAGGTATCTCCCACGGCTGATCCTCAGGCATCAGAACCTTAGTGCTGTCCTAGAAGGAGGGTCTTCAAAGATGCCCCTGGGGAAAAATACCCCTTTTTTTTTAGTGTAAAGAGAATTTGTGCAGCAAAACTTTTTCTGGGGAAAGCTCTCTCCAAAGGACCCCTGCCTCAGGCAAGGCTGCCCGTTAAGAATAAAGTCCTCAAGAGAAAGTCCATCAATTGCTCATTTTCACTTTTTTCTTTAAATTCTCCTTGAAATACCAGACAATAGGGGTGAGACCCATGTAGAAAGTAACAGCATCATAATTTGATCATTTGTTGTCTTAATATGTTACTGCATTTCTAACCAGGATGCACCTGTGACTCCATGTACTGCATTTGCTGGTTCCTTTGCTACCTGACTTCTCAAATGTGTATCTCTTCTCTTTATTAAAGGAGCCAACTCTTTTCCACTGAAGTATTCATTTAAGTTTACTCTTTACTTAACCTTCCCCTGTGCCTACCTGAGCTGGTTTCAGCTTCATCTGATTGCTTGGTCACTTTATTATGTTTTTTACTACAGCTTAGTAGCCCCTTGAATTCTGCTATAGTTCATGTAATTCTCATCATGTGGTTCAGCTCCCCATGGAATTTTTTTCCTTCTGCCAGCAGCAGTTATTTACTTTCTCTCTCTGCATTTTTCATTGTCACTGAAACGCCACCCCTGACAATGTTCCAGCTCCTCTAATCCCATCAGAAAACCCCCCTGCTGTCAGTTATTTATTTATTTACTTCCAACCTACTATGAACTTAATAGCATTGTGATGGCCACAGCGTGCATGTTGGCACAGATGCCCGATTTGTTTCCCATAGCTATGTGCCATGCTCTCGGATTTTTCTGGAGAGTCAATCAGAGAAAAAATTGTTTTCTTTTTGCCTTCACTTTCTTAATCATTGGAGAAGCCCCCAACAGACACAGCATGATGAGAGAGGATTTTTACCTGCTTTCTTAGCTGATGACTCAATACATTCATTTCTTACTGCTTACACAAAAAGGTTTTGGGCAGATTTCAAGAATAGCTCGAAAAACCTTTCGCTGCATCTAAAATGTTGTGAGACTATTTCATGTTGATAAGAGCTTTCTTTCTCATTAACTGATTGCTTCTCCTTATTTTAATACACAGGGCTCTGTCTGGGGACACAGCTATCTGGCTTTCAAACACAGATGATCAGGTGGAGATGGGGCTCCATTTTGTTCCTTGCTTTAGTGCCATGCTGACTAGACCATGTCAGACTTACAATTTCACATATCAGAGATCACAGAAATCCTTTTCCTTGCTGATGTCTCCTACTAATACTAGGTCAGGTGCTCAGAAAAGGACTCTACTCTACTATAAAAATAGTTTTAAGAATGTTGACCTGGTCTCCCTTCTTAGAGGTAGGTCAACAGAAGTTCATGAGAAGTTAAGCCTGAAAAGGCTCTCCTGACTCCGCAAGTCAAATCACCTGCTATTATACACCTTTGTGCCACATAATATCCTATTCATAAATTGAATAAAATCCATCTTAAAACTAGTTACGCTTTCTGCCTTTGCTGAAACACACTGCAGACCTTCAACCTGAATTATAAGTAGCTTAATTGCCACCCCAGTCTTATATGAACCTATTTATACACAATGGTCCTTCTGTTATCATTGTCTTTTATCTCTCCTTCCCTATTCAGTTGTTTGCTCTCTTTGGAATTTAGCCCTGCATTATGTTTATTGAGAAGAATAATAAGCTCTTGGCATTTTCATTAATAGACTAATCAAACTGCACTTCTCTCAAAAGAGATATCTCCTACCGTGCTGGCTGCTCTGCTCCATGATGCTTGGGTTTAAATTAACCTCTCCAAACACAGCTGACTGGAGCTATCTGCAATACTCCAGAGAACTGCTGACCAGAGCTCCCCTTCCCTGTACAGTGCTTGATTCTCTCCTTCAGCTAATGGAAATACCAGGTCATTGGCTCAGCTCTTTCTTTTCCAGTTACTCTCATATCTAGAGCTCCCAGATTACAGCTACATTCCTGCCATTGGTCTCCAATGCATCACCTTTTATTTTATACTGTTTTGCAATTAACTTAGGTATTACATTGAGGGGGATAAAACGAACTATAGCAGGATTATTTGCATTTTTCTAAGGTTAAAAGAAGACTAAGCTTTTTTTCCATTGTTATTCTTGTAAGATGTATAGAAAGTAAGATCAGCATTGTTATAAAATTCTTAGGCTTGATAGAAGAACTATATTGATAGCTATTTTGATAACACTTGATGCTTGCTTAGTGCAAATCTCTGCACAACCAAGATCAACATTGAACCAGAAGGTCAAGATTTTTTGCCAAGAGAAGTTAGTTTTAAAAAGAGGACATCATTTGCTGAAAAATAAATGTCATTCAAAACTTTCCGTTCACCCTGTTCAATACATGATTGGACTTTAAAACACCTACCTGGAAGTGTATGTAAATGGCAGCATCAGTGTGCCACCACATGCAACTGCCAGAACAAAGGTCTGCTAAAAATACTGGAAGTGGTTTCGAAAAAAAATCGATGCCAGTTCTTGGAATTTCAGGCACTTAAATACATTCAAAACCCTGATTAGATGAATGGAAATTTCACTCGAAAGGGCTGAGCATTCACATACGCAATGGCTACATCTCATTGGGAATCTGGGCCAAATTGCTTTTGAAAATCTCAGTAGGGTGCTTATTTGCATTTTTGGCATCAGAATACTTTTGAAAATATGGTGGTAAGGCTGCCATCCATCAAACACTTCAGCAGGTGCTGAGATTTTTATGCAAGCACTTGGCTGAGTTTCTGTATTCACATGCTTAAAATTTACCATGTGCCTGGAAGATCAGGGACCACCTCTGCAGGGTTTAGTCCCTCAAGGTTATATATTTGAAAACTATGGATTTGCCTAGTCTGCAAACAAACATAAGCTGACACACTGCGCAGCCTCCTCAACCTTTTCCCTGAAACTTTAAAAGCAATCCATAAAAAGTGAGATAATATTTAACAGAAGGGATTATGGAAAAGCCATTTCCAAATGAGAAATTGCATTCATGTTTGTTATCTGCTGTGTCCCCTTCACATATATTATTACTACATATTTATTTTTCTAGTACTACTAGAGAGATTGTGGTAAGAAAGCCCTTTTTTTTCCCCCCTATAAAGACTGTCAGTAACATTATCTTAAAGGTGCTGGATGCCATATTGCTTACAGTATTACCAGCAGAAATATATAGGATGATAAGCCTCAAGGCATAGGACTCTAAGGATAAGTGTGGGGTTTTTTGTGACTTCTCTAACCCACTTGCTTTTGCTGAGGAAACAGGACGATCGCTGTGCGTGTTCACGTGGGATAGAGAAGTTGCATTACGCCAGCCTGCTCGGCCGTTTGCAGAGAGACAAGGAACAGTCCCAAGTGATTAATCAAGCATTGGCTGAGCTAGCAACCGTTCCCTACCTGCAGGACATCAGAAAGAGGGATGTCAAACTGGTAAGTATTTATTTCTAATACTTGTTTTGGCCTTTAGAGGCAGGGAACCAGGGAGGGAAGGGTTGGGGCACAGCACTGGGCTCCTAAAGTCATTTTTCAACTGTGCAGACCTGAAATAGTTTTAAAATCTGACTGCAGTGCCTTGTCAGAGGAGGTGGTAATCACCTGCAAGGATGACTTTTATAGAACCAGCATGATTCATCTGCAGGCATATTTTTAAAACCTCTTGTTTTCCCCCAAACCTCCCCAGATCTGTCTGGGAAAATGATTGCAATTATTCAGATTGTGCTACTTAAAGATACCTAACATCAGAAACCACCTGCAGCAAAAAAGGCCAAATCTCATTAAAGCTGAGGAGAAAGGGAGAGAAAAGATTTTCTTTCCTGGCTCCATCTACAACTTACTCCCTGTCTCTGAATAAGCCCGTCTACCTGCTGTGCTTTTGTTTTGTCTTTGCCAGATGAGGGCAGTGATGCTAGCAGGGCTGTTGTAAGACTAGACTCATTAATAGCTTGATAGTATATTGATAACCTGCAATAAGAAAGCACTGTATAGTTATTCTTCCACAAGGCTGTCAGGTTTTCTGCTGGGGAACTGACATACATGCAAATTTTAAGCAAATAAAAAGTCCCTCCACAGTCCCTTCATGTAAATGCAGTCCAACTTTGATGATCCAACTTCGGTTCACTAAAACCTCTTGGTTTTCCCAAAGCCAGTCACTCGATGTTTGTTTGCAGCCTTGTGGAGCTCCTAAGCTCTGTAGAATTAAAGCTTCACAGCATCTTGCTTTAGGGAAGACGCGCAGCGGCCTGCAACTACAGGAGGTGGTTGCCAGGCTTTGAAGTCTGGGCTTGAGATAAGGGGAAACGACATTGCAAAGAAACTGTGTTATTAAAAGACACCCTCCTTTTGATGCAAGTTTTCTAGTATTAAACTTCAGCGGGCCCACATTTCAAGGCTGACTAAAGGGTCTCGTGTTATTGGTACATATTTCAGCGATAGGTTTTTCTCCAGGGTACAATATTCACAGTACATCACACGTTGGGCACAGGCTATTACACTGTTGCTTGTATCTTACCATGTAGTAATCATAAGCCTGACTTCCCTGGAAAGCTTTTTGGGGAGGCTTTAGTCCAGCCAAGACAAAGATCTTCAGCCTCTTAGGGGTAGCACTGGGCAGAATGAGGGTCCACGCTGGGAGATTTCAGTGACAGATTGTAAGTCTTTCAATGAAACACATATGCTTTGTTTACTGAGCCCAAGGTAAAAATGTTTTTTAAAAGAATAAAGGCAGAAAATCTCTAGCAGCTCTCCTGTCCAGAGCATTAAAATGTATTAATTCAGCATTTGTTTCTTTTTCTTTGTCCTGTCATTCTCCTGTAAAATATATCTTCAGTCTGTGTGTGCAAATGGAAGCTTGGATGCTTTGTAGCTGGAATATTTTAGTAAACTTGAGGCACCACGGCATTAAGGCACAAGACTGCGAGCAAGAACCTGCAGAACGGCTTCACCAGGGTGTGATTAATGGGCTTTACTTTCCCTGCTGGCACCAACCCTCATGGCACAGGCTCCTCTTAAGCCAGTAGGGACCATTTCCCCACCACATCACAGCTTCATCAAGCGCAGAACATTGCTGCCTAGCGTTGGGTCTGCACACCCAAATCATCCAGGGAGCAAGTGAAAGATCCTAATTTGTTCAGCCAAGATGTCATCCTCCTCATTTCACCAGAGTCCAGGCAGGATGAAACATTTGCAAGACTGGGCTGTACTGATGTGATCCAGTGGCTCTCAGTGGAAGCCACAGAGGCAGCGCCCCATGTCCACGGGGTCAGCATCCCAGCACCCACACTGACTCCATGTGCTTCTCACTCTTCAGCAACATTTCTAAGAGACATCTTAACTTATCCATGAAAAAAAAACTGAGCTGCCAAATTCTCATCTCACTTACACAAATAAAAATTTAAAGCAATTCCTCCGAGGTCATTCTGACTTTACACTGGTAAAACCGAGATAAGATTTTATGACCAAGAAAGGCAGTTAAATTGTGAGTTACAAAATGCTAAGGATGCCAAATGTTTATTATCATATACAGTATAAGTTATAAAAAGTTTAAAACATGGTGAATGTATAATAGTGCAATTTGCACTGATACAACAAGGATCCCAAAGGCACATCAGTTATGAACTCTTCTGTGTAAATGACTTCCTGTAACTAAATAAAGTCCTAATCTATGGTACAGAGAACCTCAACTGAGACCTTTTTAGATCAGTACTTATTCATAAACCCTGGGAAAATAAAGACTTCAGTTAGCTTGAACAGTTGAATATGAGTGGGGAAAAACCCTGAAGAAAATCTTTCCAAGGTTTGTGATTTCAATGTCACCATATTTGTACATCATAGATCAAGATGAAAGCTTGTTTAAAGAGCAGAAATCTATTTCCATTTAAAATCAAATGAGGACAAGATATTTTTTAAAATGCAGCATTTTTCCTTGGAGGAGATTTATAAAAAAAAAAAAAGTCAGCTTTGGGAGAAGGACTGTGGTTTGCCAACTGTCCGCTCTTGTAGCACGCACATTTTCTCTGCCAACAGAGCTGGTGAAAAACCTTGGTTGATAAAACCAGAGCACACGCTGGGTACTTTTCACTGGTATATATCAATATCCATGAAGCTTTAATTGGAAAGGTTTCTTGTTTTTACTTCTTGCCCGAAGCAGTGAAGTCCCCAGCTTGGTTGAGCTGTCAGAGTGACCCCTTGGGGGTGATAGACTGATGTCCTGCTCCCTGCACCAGTGGCTGTTTAACCAGTTTTTCAGAGAGAATCACTGAGAAAATCAATGGAGAAATCCTCCCCTTCCCCTGACAGGTTCTGCCTGGTTTGACACAGGATCTGTGCTTTGCCCATTCTGCCCTTAATACCCTTAATCTCTGGGCTGTGCCTACTCTGGATTCATAGAAGGAGATTATCTGTCATAAAAAGTATTGTGATGGAAAATTCCTGACAGGTTCTTGACTCTTAGAGACAGAAATTTGCAGTTTTGTTTTTCATGAATGCTGATGCATGACCTACAAAGAAAAAAAAAGTTTTTCACCAAATATTTGGACCAATAAGATTCAACTTAATGGCTGCACAAGCACAGAGAAGGCAGGCTGGAACTGACCACAGCAAAGTATTTAGAGATTCAAAAGAGGATTCCTGCATCCTTTATCCGGTGTTGAGACACAGAAAAAGAATTTTAACGTCAAAAACCTGAATGTGAAGGTAAACTTTGCAATAATACAGGAATACAGATCTGCTCCTTGAGTCTCAAGGCAGCATTTTTATATCTTGCACAGGTGAGCCTAAACACTCATGTTTTAAGGTTCATCACCTTATGTACTCATATTCGACTGCGGCCCATCTAGGTACAGGAAGAAGAGACAATTTCTTTGTGAATGCTTAAACTGTCCAATTACTTGTAACAAACTGGTGAAGACACACCAAAAACTATTGTTTACGTTCACTTTAACCAGCTGAACACTTTGGAATAGACTTAATAGAGCACAGCAAAAGTCGCAGGTATTAACTACAAGTTTGTTCCTAAATACTGATGCTACTGGCTGCTCACAGGAGGACACCCTGGATCCAACCCTTGTCTTTCTGTTACTGAATTAAGAGCAGTTGAAACATTTTCAAGCATTTGGAAGGGTGCATGGGGAGGCAATGCTATGACTAACCTGAAAGGGTACTGGAGTGAGGCAATACTACAACTAACCTGAATTTTAGTCTTCCCTCTAACACTAAGGACTAATTAGCAAGTATTTTCCTACAGCTTCTTTTTATCGTTTACATTACAAATTGCCAGCCTTGTTTTTGTGCTCTGGTACGCTGAACGATGGGGAGAAGGGAGACTTTGCCAAAGAAAAAGGACAGTAAAAGCAAGGAAAATGGGCTAGATACTTCCAGCTACAGTAAAAGCATCTCAGCTTTAGAGTTGTCCTCTTATGAGGTTTTACATGCTGCCTTAAATTACAAAACATTAGCCTTGGGAGAAAATACCAAAAAGCATTCATGTATGACACAATATCCCAGACAGCTAAAGAATGAAGGAGCCTTTATTCTTTACAACCCAAGTCTTCCTTTACCAAGTATAAACATTTACTGCATTAAAACACATAGGCTTAAATACAAATTCTCCAAAGGATTTTTTTCCCATTGTCAGGTATTTTATATCCACAAAAACACAGTGAAATGGCTGAAGCAAAGATGAGGTGGCAGTGTTCATTGTGTGAAAGATGAGTAATAAAATCATCAGCGTACAAATGATTTTTTAATTAGGTTTTAATCTGTGTATTTAGAGAAGTTATTTCTGTGTGAATTCCACACTGATAATTTTTATCTTGGTGCCA
This sequence comes from Aegotheles bennettii, assembly GCA_013398125.1. Lineage (NCBI taxonomy): Eukaryota > Metazoa > Chordata > Aves > Caprimulgiformes > Aegothelidae > Aegotheles > Aegotheles bennettii. Next base: position 1,962,379 of record VZRW01013250.1, read on the forward strand.
CAGCTGCAGTCGCTAATGGCAGATGCCGTGGACACCCTTGAAGGAAGAAGTGATAAAGGACGTGCGTGGAATAAAATTCAGAAGGTAAAAGCCTGCAGCAAAGGGCAGTAGAGTACATTGTTCCTTGGGGAGTAAACGTCCACCTGAGTCATATCTGTTCAAAAGGTAGAAAAGGAAGAAGGTGCCATTTGGAACCTGACTCTGTGCCTCGGACTCTGTCAGTGCTCATGCACTAGCCACAAGCACGTACCTAGTATTTGCTTTAGCCCCTGTGGTTGACCTTTGTCTATGTTAAAAGTCTCATGTGGTTATTGAATGCAAAAAGAAGCCAAACTGAACACCTTATTTTTTGTTATACTTCTCTTCCATCTTTGTCATATGGGGTCCTGTGCTAATTGGGTGTGGGGAGGGGGACTTGGTAGGGAGTCAGATTCAGCCCAACAAATGAGGTCCCTTAGTGGAGCTCAAATGAAGCTTTGCTGATGCAAGAGGTAGAAGACATGTAAATGCCTTTCTGGAGTGTCTGCACAGCAACTGGTCAATTTAATTCTTACAGGCTTTGTAAAACCCAGGGAGTCTTGCATTGGTTCTCTGTTCAGATGAATCTGACCCAACATAATGAGTAACGGGTCAGGCTGGGATGCAATAGGAGTACCTTAGATTCTTACAAAGCCTTTCAAACCAGAGCAAATCACAGCTCTGGGCATTCAATACCATTGACATTTAGCCACTGCTGAGGAAAAAGCTAGCAACATCTCACCAGGACAGGAAAATGTTGCTAGTGGTTCCAAGCATTGGTCTTACCCTATGTCTTACAGCTCTGTCAGATCCCAGACGGACACACGCTCACTCTGGGTTACAGCTCCGGGGAGAGGCTGGAGAACAGAGGGTTTGAACTTCTGTATTGGTGGGACTTGAAATTGTTCCTCTTTGGGATTTAGGGTTTACAGACAGATCTCAGGAAGGATACTGAAAACCCAAACCTTGGCTGCACTGAGTCGGCGTGACCAGGATAAGAAATAAGACAGAGGTGTCTGAAACAAATCACAGGGGTGGAGGGTCAAGGCCCTTTCAGAGTCCATAGATCCAAGTGATTTGAAATAAGATTTCAGAAGGCATCTCCTCTGAGATGAAGCCTGTGTAGGTGTATTGGCTCCATCAGCTGCCAGATCAGTGGCTCTTAATAGCACAGAATGTTTTCAGAAATCAAGCAAAACCTACATGTGCAAAGTTATAGAGAGACTGGGTAAGCCAACACCTCAAAGTGAACTGGTATCCCATACTATGTCCCGTCAATCTGCATAATTCAATATTCGGGAATAAAATTAATTGAATCCATGAAAATCTGCTCTCTGCCATTTTAAAATTTGGTGCTTCAAAACCTGTTTGCATTCTGAACATATTTTTGCATTTCATTTTTTGAAAAGTCATAAATATTTTATTTGAGGCATCTTGTTTCTAGTAGAACTTACTGTTTGTTTCATAATACAAGATTTTTTTTCTATATTTTATCAGAACAAAGAGATTAAAAACATAATCAAATACTTCTTTTCTACTTTACTTTTTTCCAAAATTTAACTTTAGCATATTCAGCATGTTCTTAGAAATAAAATCTTTCTTAATAGACAGGAAAATGCTCAGGGAGCTTGGGCATTTTTTGGTTGGTTTGTGTTGTTTTTTTAAAAATTAACTCTAATTAAGAATGTCTCACCAGGTTAAAGAATTCTAATACGTTACTAAGAAGGAGGATTAAATCTGATGATTAAAAATTGATGTGGTGTGGATTACAGTATGTCACTTTTGCTAGAACCATTTTAAAAAACTCAGTACTTCTTAGCTTGCTCACCACATGACACTGTAGAAGCCTACAAATAACCTTCACACATATCTAGTTACAAGGTAGTTATTTGTATTTTTGCTATTGAATTAATTTACATATATTGGAAAGCAGAAAATAATATAAAGGCGTTTATACAATCAGCTATAAATGCAAAGCTCTGGGAAGCTGACAGCTATACTACCACCAAGGAAGTTTGGCTTTTGCAATAGAAACAGCTGTTGCACCTAATGAAAGCATTCAAAATTTTCCTCTAATGCGAGAGAATTATAGCAGTGCCTATTTTCCAAATGGTTAAAGGGTCTGTCAGAATTGCCATTACAAACCACTGTTTGCAGAGTTTTATATTCTGGAGTCAGCCATAAAAAAGTTTATTCAGGCTGAAGTCTGACATAGAAGGGCACAAAGCCTGACACCCAAACACTTTGCCTAGCGTCACAGTGGAGAGCTTATCAGCTTAGTTTGAAATTAATATCTGGGCAATTTTGAATTTACAGGGGTGACAAAGTAGTAATAGATGTGTAGCTCCAAGTGTTTTGGGTGCTGCGCTGCTCATCCAATTCACCGACAAATTTATGTTTTTAAGTGAACTAATTTATCAAATGGGCTCATTATTTTTGGAAACTTTAAATACAAAGAAATGAAAAATGACCTCATAATTAGCTGGGGAAAACAGGACATCACTGCACAGAAGATACCTTTCTCAGCATTAGCAGTCTATGGACTCTCCAGCCATAAAGAGAGCTGATCCAGATTACCTTGGGAGATTAAGAAGTATCCTCATACAGAGACTTTACCCACATACTAGATATCCCTAAAGAATGCCTCAGAGACAGGAAAAACGGTCTGGGTCAGTCTCCCAAAATCCTTATTCTCCAGGAGTTTACCAACACTTTTCCTTGCAGTCCCCTGGATAAAATGTGAGCTTTGTATTAGCAAAGGGGAAACAGACATCTGGGTCTAAGAGCTTCCAAGTAATTAACAGAGGGATCAAATCCCAGTCTACCTCAGGAACATTTCGCTAAAAAAACTACCATCTCCCTTCTTTTGATAATTGTCAAAAATTCCTAAACTGAATTTGCTGGTGGCCAAACTACTGGGCTTACACAGGATTCAAGGCACCATACAAGGGCTTAGGAGGTTTTGTTTAGTTACTGGCTCTGTCCAAACTGTTATAGGTTGAGACGCAAGGGTACTTGAATATCACATCAGCAGCATTTCATGAGAATGGACTTCTCTGAAGCCACCCTTATGAATGGGAAGCCCTCCTAAAGTAGTCAATAAGAAATGCTATGGGAAAGAGCATCAAACTCCCTCTTTTTACAAGGCTTAAATCTTCAGCAGTGAACAGAAGTGTGGTTTTGCTTACTGGATTTTAAGTGTAAATTTTCTTCTTAATTCAAATCACATTTAAATTATTTTAAAGAGACTGACTTAGCCCAGCCATTTGAACAAAGATCTCCAATGTACAAGGACCAGCAGCAATGAGCAAGTAACTTCCAAGAGATTGAGAGGAACTAACCTGATAATTCTGTCCAGCTGCTGCATCTTAACCAGGTCTGGCCATTATTGATTGGATTCTTTGCTGACAGAACTATACGTGATGTAAATGAAGTCTGATGTGAACATGCCTGCTGGGACTAGCAGTAGAGTTTGGCCCTGAGTGACTCAAGGAACCAGGTCTCTGCATGGCCACTCCAGAGCTACAGACAGGCAGAATGGTTTCAGGCGTCTCAGATACATAAAATGGCAGAAAGGCTCCCCCTTTCCTCTACAGAGTTTTTGCCTCTCTGTAGTGTTGTAAGAGAAAAAATAAAGAAATAAAAAGATATTACTTTCCAATCTCATAAGAATAAATTCATTAATAAAGCCTCACAATATTGTTACAGTGAGAGGCATTTCATTAAATAAATAGATACTTTAGAGCCTATCGACCAGAAACTTTTGACATCCAAAGAGAGAAGAGCCAAATAAGTACAAGTGCCAGCATGGCTCTGCTTCCCTTATGAAGAAAATAATGTAGTTCTACTTCTCTCCTCCATTTAGCCCCTAGGCTTTTATAGCAGTTTCATAGGATCCTCTCAACATCATTTGAACAGCCAAAGGATAGACAGGAGTTGGCAAATAAACACTTTCTTGCACTTCCACATGTGAAACACTTCATAAAACCTTCACATCTGAGTTTACCTCAAGGGCATCACATACTTTGCAATTTAGATAAGTTATTGTGCCCATCGTTTGCTGAGCTCAGTGGAATGTCTGTTTCATAAATCTGAAAGCAGAGCAAACACGGACGAGTGAATAAAAGAACAGATGTAACTTACATAAGGATAAGTGTATAACAAAAGCTGCACTAATATATGTGAATATGAAATGAAGGAAAATTAGCCTAACATATTATATATCTTTTAGTCAGACACACAGATTTTCAGCAGTTGACCTCTGCTTACTACATCTCTGCCTTCTGCAACAGCAGGGGAACACTATCTGATGAACTGTGCTCTTCCACTGACATTATCTCTTAATTGAAAATCAAGCCATGGAAAAGGGCCATAGACTTGCTCGGCTTTTGGTCAGCCAGAGGAGCAAGGAGGGAGATTCATAGTGTGTTGATGGAAAGTGGACGTGTTGCTGAATAGTGTTGTGCTGGCTCCCATGACAATGATGTGATGGATATGACTTTGTAACGTCTTGTAAAGTCATCCAAGTCCATGCCGCAGCCACCGGGAACCGCGTGTGTCCTCAGAGCACGTGGGCTTCAAAAGTTTGTGTTTTGATGCAATCTCTTGAGTCAACTTGGCTATTCCTGAACTAATAGAAAGAAACTGGTTCCTGGTTCATTCTCATCTCCAGGCCGTGATGCAACCACATGTTTTATGAGCACACGGACCCACTGTGAGAAGGGAGGGGAAAAGCAAAGGAAGGGAAAGGATAAGAAAAGCACATGTGTAACATCTGATGTGTGGTGGATTCAGAAAAGTGCAAATGCAAAAGGAAAATGTTAGTGGCACTGATTCGGATAGACCGAGAGTGAAGCAAATGAAGAGCAGAGCAACCGGGTAGAAATGCATCAGAGTTGACCAGAGACTGGCTTCATGCTAAGGTTAGAGAAAGATGAGAAAATGAGATCTGACCGACTGAATCTGAGGCAATACAAAAGAAATGTAGGCAACCAGGGAGTCCCATCAATAAATTCAGCCCCACTATAGGGACAATAGAAGTGTGACAGCATTATCAGAGCTCTTTGTGTAAGAGAGAGGTGACAATGGCATTTCAGTAGTTATCAATACTCCTTCTTGATCCCTCTAAACCAGTTCCTGCCCTTCTGAGTCTTTGGTTCTTCATTTCTCACACACAAGAGAAGAAGAGATGCCCTAGCAAGATGCCTACATGGCCCTCATCTACACTGGAAGAAGCAATTGCATTCTGCTCATTTCCCACTCTCCAGCCATCAGTACCCAACATAAAGCTGAGGTATTTAGTGGCTGTGTGGTAAGCAGCTATACCTCCTGATCACAGCCAAACCAACAATGCAGTACCAAAACAAAGGCTGAGACTACTAAGAAACAGTGAGCTTTCAGGCATATAAGGTTTTATCCAAGTCTGAAGCAGGTGCAGGAAGTTTCAAGTTTGCTATTCCACATCATAAGAAGTTTTTGAACATAAAAGCATAGGTTTTTTCCAGTTAAATCAGTTGATCTAGTAACAGATATCATCTATACCCATAACTCTTAGGCCCTCACACAAAACACTGCTAATGCTATTGGGAAAGAGTGTTTTGTGGTGAGAAAGGTCTGCGTCTATTCCACCAAGCTATGGGGTGCAATAAGTCACTGGAATAATTTTAAATAGCAGCAAATCTAGTAAGTGAGCAGTAAATGTCCCAAAAACTGGAATAATAGCTGCCTGGCAGTTAAATCACAGGTAATTCTGGGCATTAACAATCCCCATGCAAGGATTTAGATAAAAATTTCCCCAGCCCTTGCGAATTATGCTGTCAGTTATAAATGAGCAGTCTGCTTACCTGCTGCCCTCTACCAGGGAAGGTCTCCAGCCCTATAAACGCTTGTTACCAGGTGTTGTTGCTGCTGGGAAAAGTGGCATGAGTCAACAAGACTGCTCATAGTAAACACTGGACAGTGATTTCAAGAGAGTTTATAGACTACAAAAGGACCATCCGAGTTGTAAAGTAGTTAATAAATGTGGTTCATTACCATCAGCAATATTAGTTTTATTCAGCTCTTCATCAGTAAAACCCTTCCTCTAACTGTTTTTAGCTTTGGAGCTTTGCTAATGTGCTGAGAACCTGGTGGCAAACATTGGGTTTCAGAGTTGCACTAAACTCATAGAATCATTAAAGCTGGAAGAGACCTTCAAGATCATTCAGTCCAACCCCCTCACTACATCACCACTAACCCACATCACCCAGCGCCACATCCAGATGCCTCTTGAACACCTCCAGGGACGGTGACTCCACCACCTCCCTGGGCAAACGATTCCAATACCCAATCATCCTTACACTGAAATTTTTTTTCCTAATGTCCAATCTGAATCTCCCCTGCTGCAATTTAAAACTGTTTCTTCTTGTCCTTTCACTATGGGCACAGCAGAAGAGGCTGACCCCACAGAAAAGACTGACCCCCGAACTCTTTACCATGGAGATGCACGACAGAGCTGCCTGCCAGACTTCTTTCTTTAAAGAAAGGCAGTGCATATGAATGAGGCATATGAAAATACAGAAATGGAGCATGAGGGAAAACATATTTATCTTTGGCATCAGCATCTGAAGCTATGAACATTTCCAGAAGCAGGTCCAAGGCAAGAGTCATGCAGTCGGTTGGGTTACATGGCCAAACAAACGTAGGGAAATGACTTTGGCCTGCCCGTGGCACTACTGTGTAAACCCACTCCCTTCCAAAAGCAACTATCACAGCTCAAATGTGCTTCACTTTACACACAAACAGTAAAATATGATACATTTTTTTTTCCAGAGACTGAGCAACCTTTGTTCTAACTGCCCTTAATGAACTGGGGTTTAATTTTTATTAAAATATCAGCAGCTTTTCTCAAGCATATGCTCAGCTTTTCCTTCTTGCTCTATACAGCCATCCTTCCTTACTACTCATAGGCCCTTCAAGTACTGTTTCTTTGGTTATATTCACTCCAAGGAGTGCTTTAACAAGTAGCTCTGAGAGACAAAGGAAAATGTTGAGACGTACTTCATGTTTAAAGGCAGCCCATTTGCCGTCTATTACAAATAGTTCCCAAGTAATAAAAATAGATTCTGTATGCCAGAAGATCCTTTTTCCTATGACACGTTATTTATAGCTTCTCCATGAATTTTCAAAAACACTTATTTGATCGTGACTCCCTCAACCTGCATTGGGATTTAGGAAGTTTGAATGTTTAGGCATTATAAAGAATGCATACACATGCATCCATGCAATAAATACTTTTACAAATTTATGGTTTATAGAGTCTGCTCACTGCTTATCCACCTACAACTTTTTCTAAACAAAGTTATTTTCCTCCAGGAGCTTGTCCTGGTGGGATCCTGGCTCTTCCTCATTTCATTCTAAACTCTTGCACTCAAAACTGCTATTTGATATTTGCATTCAAATTCATGTTGATCTTTTAAAAGACATGTGTGCTTTCAAGTTAGCTGGTAACTAGAAGCGCTCTCTCATTTTTGGATAAGCCACAAAGCTTCCTTTGGACCATCAGTAAGCCATCAAACACGGACATCTGTTCCTTGGAACAGCCCTCTTGCAGCAAAGGTTGACAAGTTTTGTGACATCTGTGGCCCATCAGGATTTGGACAAAACCACACTGCATGATGAATGGTATTGCAGTGTTCCCTCATCATAGCTGGTACATACCACATAATTAGGTGGGATGTCTTATCCTGATGAGTGAATAGGAAGGGCAAATAATATACTTGCATTGTGGTATTTCAGGGCAAAACCAGATGCACCCAAGTAAGTTCAGAAGCAACTAGTAGGACATTAACAGAAATGCAGTAAGTTTCTCAGAAAAGGAGATGTGAACCTCCTATAAAGCCCTGCTTTGGGGAGGAGGTTGATCTAGATGACCTCCAGAGGTCCCTTACACTGAAATCTTCTGATGATTGTAATTCAGCTGCAGCTAGCAAGTGCTGCTTACACATCCCTCCACGCCGCGAGCGAATCAGTCAGGGCAGCATCCAGAGAGCAGGGCTGAACACTCACAGCAGTGATTCTGTCCCCTTTATCCATCACTGGACAGCATAAACAAAAGGGCAGGATGAGAAAGATTTTTATATGCTCCAAACAAGGCCTGTATTGTTCCTTATCTTGGTGTGAATCTATATAATGTCATTTTCAAGAACTCCTTTAGGGCTGAATCGAATACTAAGCCAAAGGGAAACCATATATTGGCTGGCCTGATCAGACCCTCCGCAGTCCATCTCTCCAGCTAATCCTGGTGCATTGCAGGTTACCCAAAGGGCTCAGTGTTTTCATTGCAAACACTGCATTAGGTAGGTGTACCAAACCCATAAGTATTGACAGCTTCTGCCCAACACTAGAGAATGATGCAAAACCATTTCAGTTAAGAATGAGCCGATTGCTTCAGTATTCACATGGACCACAGATCATTTTCTTCTCCCAGCAAACTCAGAACTGGAATTCAGAGCAGACTAATTGACTTATAGTTGCATCCAGGTACTTCTGCTGCACTAATTATGCTTTTCACCTTCTCTCTCCGTGTCAGAATAAAAACGCCTTGATGTGTGGCACTGAGGAGAGGCAGACACAACCTCATCCTTTCACCAGATTCCTCCCAAGAATAAAAGAGCAAAAATACTTTTGAGACGTGGCCTGCCAGTGCTGCAGCTCTGTGCTGGTGTCCCAGCAGCACAGCAAAGGCTGTGCCATCGAGGCCGGCAGCTTCTTGGTGTGAGGGCACACACAAAGGTTTTATCCTTCCCACTCATTCCTCTGCCTTAAAAAAAAAAATAATGTCATTTCCTTCAGGTGGGTCAAACAAATTTGCTTTTCTTGTCCTATTTCTCATTTTCATTCAACCCCCAGCCTAGAGATCTCTCTGTCCTAACTGAACTCCCCTCAGCATTAGACATGCAGACCCACCATTAGCCAATGGCTTTGATTCCCTGGGTGCCTTTGTGGACTTTGTGGGTATAAAACTGAAGGCAGACAGCTGAAATACCAGCAGTATATATCTGTACTCTTGCAGAAGCCCAGATGTTTTCTCAGCATTAATTCCTTTGCTTTTTGTTCTGCCCCCCTGCCAAAATCAAGAATTTCCACAACATATTATCAATGCAAGAATTTGAAGCACAAAGGAGAATTTTAGGGCAATGCAAAATAAATGCAATATTCACCCAAAGAGCACAAAATAAACTGTACTGAGGTTCATTTTCAAATTTTTGTCCCCAGACTTCTATACTTCTCTGCTTAGCTTGATCCCAAAGCACCTATAGGTACCACACAGATGTGCTGTAGACTCAGCATGCAGTTTGCTTTAAAGGCATCTTTTGCTTCTGTTTCTTCCTTCCCTCTATTTGATCTTCATTCTGTTAATTCCTTTTTTTTCCTGCTCCCTCCAGCTGATCACAGAGGCCAGACTAAAGACAGAGAGAAAAATCCAGTGAAAGAAATAGGGTCAGGAGCAGCCTGAGATGAGGAACTAATGAGGAAGAAATGGGAGGAACTTGAATGGAGTCGGCTGTGCACTGAGGAGCCTCTAGCTAGGCCAGGGCTATAGACACTAATCCAAAGTAGAAACGCTGCCACTGCACTGCTGGGAGTAACTGGGAAGGCAAGTACTCAGGAGCTCTTGGAAGTAAGATATCATAGCAGAGGAACATTAAAAATAGGTTGAAGCCCAGTTTGTCTTCAGAAGTTCTCAGGTCACCAGGTGCTTGGGGAAAAGACCATAGAGAGCCTGTATAGCTGGGTAGATGGGAGAAGCATGGTTTCATATGTTCAGGAGAGTATTTAGGAGACTTCACTCCAACGATGCCAAGCAGCAAGTTCAGCTACCAAAAGCTGAGCACAGCCCCTGGAGATGGGATGCGATGCTGCTGACCAGCTCCCAAGCACAGACCGTGGCACACAGGGACACTATGTGGATCAGGGGATTAGTGGTGGGGAAACACAATCCAAGTACAAATAGTGCAAACTATTGCACTATGACCCAACAATGTCAGTCTCTGCAGGTTAGGATCAGACCCAAAATGAGCCTCATGTGAACCACTGGCAACATCAGTAACATTCACTCTGCTGTGAACCAAGTCCTGCAGATCATCTTACCAGGGCTTAGTGCTGCTTTAGCCTTTGTAGTAGCTGCAAGGTTCACCTAAATACCCCTGGGATTCAGTCTCAACATCAGTCTGTGGCCAGTTATTGCTCTGCTTGAAAATAAGTCACAAGTCTTTTCCCAAATCCACTTTCCCATGGATCACACAAAGCACATTTGGGCTGCTTACAAACTATGTCCTTCTACCTACTCCCCTCCACACAGACTCCTATTTAAACAGTTATTGGGGAGGAAAGAAAGAGACAAAAAAAAAAGAAAGTGAAGCTATTGATTTTAAAATTTGCATTTCACAATGAGAGCCCCGAAGGTGGCTCCCCACAGTCAGGCAGCAGAAGAGTGGGTATGGAGAGGTTTTAAATCAAGGCAAAAAGAGGCAGAACATAATGCTTCCAATTTACTTTCTTAAAATGCAATGTGCAAGCTAAAAAGCCATGAATAAGCACTACTAAACACTGCAGCCACCAAAAAGATTTTTTAAGCCATTCCCCCCCCTCTTTATCTTGTCAAGAGACTGTATTTTCATTGTGTTTGTATGGTAATTTAAATCATGCAAGGGCTCAGAGCATGTAGTGTAATTGTAAGTCAGCGAGGGTTTGAATGCCATCACTGCTGTGCAAATAACATCATCAGCTCATCAGCTGTGTCAGTAACATTGCAATTATGTAAGCAACTATTATTTCCACCCCTGATATGCCATATTAGAACTTATTTTGGGGGCTGGATCTGACAGGTGTTCTATAAATATGAAAAGCACACAACAAGCAGCTAAGCCATGGTTTGAGGTGAGAACATCATTCCACCGAGGCTGTCTGGTGGCATCACCAGCAGTGCAGGCACTGCTGGATGGTCTTAGAGGAGCTGCTGTAAAAATTGTTGCTTTTCTGGTGCCCCCTTTGCCCTCACCCCACAGCCCACCCATCACCCAGAACCTGCTTCCCTTCCTCTTACCACCCTTTGTGCTCACCCAAGCCCAAGCACTACCCCCAAAATAGAAAAGGTTACTTTTAACCACAGAAGAAAGTTATGTAGACATTTTAATTTGGTCTATTGCAGAAGAGCCTTGGGGGTTTGGTGGTTGCTTTTAATATGGCTGAGCCCCTAGACTGGAGCTTGGCACTATGTGATTAGGCTTTCTGAGGCTTCCCATGTGGTTTTGGCCAAATCAGTGATTTCCCAAGCTTTTATTTCAGCTTCTTAAAAATGAGGCTAGCATAACAATGATTCTTTTCTCTGAACCTCTGCATGTTTATATGGTGAGCACATCACAGCAGAGCCAGCCTGCGAGGCTGTCTTCAGGGAGCCCCAGCCTCCCCGTGCTCCTGTGGCAATGCATCTCTTGGCAACAGGGGAGCAAAAGCCCACGAGCGAGTGCCCAGCGAGTTTCACCGGCGCGGCAGAGAACTCTTCTCCATGGCATCACGCATGGTGCTACACAAAGCCCATCTGCTGCAAATGTCACCCCTGCAAGCTTCGTGGGAGAGCTCCTCTCCCAGACACGTTCCTTGTGCCCTCAGCACCCCAGAAAGGCAGAAGTAATTGTCCATAAACCTTTCTGCCTGCCTCATTGTCTCTGCCACACACATGCATGCCCCTCACCAACACAAACCCTGCCCCACAGCTTCATTTCAGGGCTGAGGAGCACTTTGGTAACAGCTCGATATATGAATAAATACAAGAGGAAGCTGCACTCAGATTAATTCCCCATCAGCTGTTCTGTGTTGCGCCTAAAGAAGCCATGCTCCACTGAACGTGTCAGGATGATCGATTAGCACTTTTTTTTAAAAAAAATATTTCAGCTTAAAATGCAATTGGAAGATTGATTCTTTAGATCCTCACATTGTATAGGGTCTAGGTCTCAAGTATAACTCAGTGTGAAGGGAGATGATTCTCATCTTCACCTTACAGAGACACCGTGCATCTCAAAAGCTGACAAAGGGTATGAATAATGGTAAGGAATGGGCAGAGATAGTCGTAAAATTATGAATGCCTGGTATTTACAGAATACCCATACACAGCACTATTAATCTATAATTTTGGCTGTCTTGAAATCACCTCTGCAAAGGAAGATGTGTCTATCTGAATACACCCTTTAAGAGAATAATTACATTTTTATTTTGGGGTACACTAAGGTCATCTATTCTTTTACTGTATTCTCTAGTATATTATGTTCATGGAAAAACATATTTATTCAGAACTTCATTTTGATTTAATAGAAAAATGGTTCTTGCCACAGCAATGTGGAATACTCATTTTTCTCCTCGTGTTGATTTTTGGCATATAAATGCCAGAAGCCTCTGTTCTCTTTCCTTATCAAGAAAAACTCACCCGAGATTAATTTCCTCATCATCCCTTCCTTTTAAAGTGGCTGTTTTTCAATGCCATTTAAAGACAGAGTTGTGATAAATTCCTGTTTTCAATGCAGAGATTTCAATGAAAGAGTCTATTCCACAGCAGTAAAGTAATTGAATCCAAATGGAAAGGGACAAAAAAAATAAATTACGAAATCAGGTACCGCTACTCCAGCCAATTGTATGGGAGATGCCTTTATGTATTTTTCTTTCTACTGACAATTAGCTTTGAAATAAACCAATTGAAAAAGTTTTTAAAGCTTTTATAGAAGGGAAGGGACATGCTTCTGACACCACTTTTTTATAATTGCAGATTGGACTAATTGAAGACTACTTATACCAAGTAGAAGACAATTACTTAAAGAAAAAAAGGCAGAGAATAGCTAAGAGGGAAAAAATTAAAATGAAGAAGACTCACACGGCAACACTTGGAAATACAGAACTGTCCCTTGTCAGCCCTAAAGACATAGCCACACAGCAAACAAGAAAATTAACACTAGATATTTGATAGGTAGGTCAAGAAAAGCCACCTTTCCACTTAATGAGCCTTCACCTCCCTATAGGGTACCTTTAGCAAGACTGTCCTGCACTTCGTTAGTCTTAACTGCCTGGAATAAATGTCTGTGAAAGGCTTATTTTAAATTATCTTGTTTATTTAAATAGTAGCATCCAGCTAAGAAGAGGCTCATATTTTCCGTTCTGAGAATATTCTGCATCCAAACTCTATAAGATCCTCCTGGTTTGATCATCATCCAAGAAGCACTGAAAACAGGGATCCCTCCGTCCTCAGCTAAAAGGAATTCAGTCTCACATTGCTTTCTTTCCAGGTTAATGCCTTACACTGCGGATATTGGTACATGAAAAAAAAAATTAAAAAAGGAGCCCAGCTGTTGACCTGTGTTTGAGAGTGTGAAGCCTTTCACTTTTGCCTGTGCCTTAAGGATGACTTTTCCTCCCATTAGATGGTAATTGTTGGGTTTTTTAAGTGTACAAATACTGCAGGGAAGAGAATAACCACACCTGCCTTCTCCAGTGCAGATCTCTTGGTGAAGGAGCAGCAGCCTGTCGTGTAGCACATCTTACATCGCTTTGGTCTTCAAGGGAGCGCAGGTTCCCAAATCCCCAGAGACCTGCCATCAGTGAGCAAAGTCATGCACCTGCTTTTCAATCAAGATCACCTTATCAGAAGATGTTTGACAGGCATCCCCAGCTGAGGTGTGCAGGCTGGCCTTTCCCTTTTGTCCACTCTGCTTACTTTGTAAGAAAATAACCTCGCCCTATAAAACCAGCATTCAGTTCATCACATTTTCTCATTCAAAGGTGACTTTAAAACAAAAAATAGAAAGAAAGGAAAAATCTAAAAATCTACCCCCTAGCCCTAAAATTTAATTAAAAATACAGGACCTCAAAGGTATTTAGCCACTTAATTCCCTTTATTTACTTATCACAGATAGGAGTCTAAATCCCACAGAATTTTGACCGCTAGAGACCATCTTCCTAGGCTCTCATAAAAGATTTTTGAAAACTAAGAGAGAACTGGCAAGAGCTTTGATAGCTCTTTGTTCATTGTTAACAGAATAAGTATAAAGAAATCTTTTTGAGAAAATCTGAGCTAGCTTGAGCTCCTTAAACACATGGGACAGAGAAACGAAGAATTATTGCCCTTTGGAGGCGATATTGTTTTGCTATGGAGCTGGTTTTGTCAGGTGAAGTTTTATGACACATAGTGGTAATCATCCATCTTTGATGAGCAGACACACTAAATCAGAGAGACGGCTCCCCACGGATCATCAAGTCACAGTCAATGCACAGTTTGGTAAATCATGAGGCTATAAGCAAATATTCTTAATTTGATGCAAGCTGGCTTACAATACTGCAATATTTAATGCATAATCAGGTATTTTCACCAGAATTATGAAATGAAGTGCACTGAAAACAAGTGTTCTTTGGGAACAAAAAAGCAAGTGAAAAACAGTTGTCTGTGCAACATGAACAAGTTGATCTGAGTGCACTGAGCCCCACCACAGAGCTTTGTGAGAGACCCAGATCCAAGACAAGATGTGACATTTCACTTTTCAGATACCAGCTAGGGCGGAAAATTTGTCTTATGCTGCAGATCAATACATCACTGAGAGAGAGAGGGAGAGGCCATAGCCCAAATCAATCTGTTAGGTTATGGAAAGTTCTAGGCCAATACCTGGCTACAGTGCCCTTTAGCCTCCAGAAAGCCACAGACAAAACCGTTGTCAGGAGACGAAGCCAGCTACAAAACAACTCCAATGTGAAGGAGCCTCTGTCATGGAGAAGGGCATTGCTGTTTTCCAAAAACACCCATCTGTAATGCACAGATTCCCAGACCCAGATCTGCATATTAATTATTCAGGACCTGTTAGTCAACTTTACTCCATGAATATACTACATTTTGGCTGGACAACGGGAAAGAAACAGGGCATGGGGTAGGGGGCAGGTGTATTTCTGATGATTGCTGTATGAAGAATAGTTTCTAAAGCATAAGATTGACTAGAATCACCTACAAAGATTAAAACATAATGAGAATTAACTTGCCTTTTATAGAAAAGTCAGGCTGTATTGTAGTGATTCTCTGGCCTCCTAACTGGTGGTTTCTATAGGGTGATGGCATATACTGTGGCTCCTCTCATTCAGGAAATATTACTACAAGTTGGACTTCATTCCTCATCCCCCTTTTTGTTAGGGGCACATTAAAAACAGTCAGGCCCATGGTTGCCGTGGCTATTTTAGTCTCATATAGAAGGACACGGCTGAGACCCCTCCCCAGGAGTTCCACTTTCAGGTCACTTCTCTTTCAAAGACTAGTTTCCAAATGAATGATGGGGGTTTGTTTCCCTCCATCACAGATTTTTTTTGCCACAAAAGTGATTTATCTGTTGACAGTTAGGTTCACTGGCCCCAGGCAACTGATGTCAACTGAAACCACTCAATGAAAAGGAAAGAACACTACACCAATTTAAAGAAAGGGGGAAAATAAAGGTATAAATACTCTCTCCCCTAAGACTGCCTTGTAACTCCTCTGCTTGCTGCTGCAATCCTTCCTTGTAAATGCCAGAACTTCTGTACTAAGCCCTGGAAGGGACAATGAGCACAAGCAGAGTCAGGTGTTAGGTGTATGTGTACTGTTGGGTTACAATACTAATTACAACTCGGAGAGGGTAGACCAGGCAGTGTTTGCTGTTCAAAAACAGTTTTCACTTTCATTATTTGTGAAGTCTCTTCTGTCAAAGTGGTATGATAAGAACACTTGAAAAATACAAGGCCATGATTCAAAGTGATGGAGAATGGATCTAAAGTATTAAATTAAACACATCACCAGAGGAGGAAGACAAGATGGACTTGTAACATCCAGAGGTAGGGGTTAAATGAGGAGGTGCAGTAATGGCTTTCACTCCTAGGGATTAAATCAGTAGTCTGATGTTGATAATCTCCCTCTGCAATCAATGAGAGGGACAGAATTCAGAAAATAATTCAGAGCACCTCAGTCAGGCTCCTGCCTCTGCCAGTATCGCCCTCCACTTCCATTTCACACCACAGGTGAAGGAGGAAAGAATGGTTACATCAATATCGCCTTCAAATTTGACCATAGGGATTGCAAGCTCCTGAGAACAAGGATTGTCTGACAGTCCACTCTAGGTGGCCTCTTAGGAATTAGCAAATTAATACCTCTAAACAAAACATCACATTACAAAGAAGTCTCATATTAAGAAGTCTATAGACTAATAATGTTTATCAATACAGATGACAAAGGAGGGATAGTCAGCACCACACAGGACTTCCAAAACCAAGTCCATGGCTAAAATACACATACACTGCATTCATTATACTTACAACCCAACTGAGAAGTCGTACAAATGTAACCTGCTGCTTATTCAGTGGCTAGATGTGATCACACATCTTTAATCTCAAAAACCAGAACAACAGCAGGCCACAGTTTTACATTTTTCCATTTGAACTACAATCATTGTCACAAAAGCCAATTTCACATTGGGCTGTCTCTCGTCCTTGTTGCAATTCATCATGAGAAGACACGAGATCCAAGTTACCTCGGCAAGACATAGCCCATGAATAATACAGCACGTTACTTTGACCTTTTCAGTTTGCTTTGTGGTGTGATTGGCCAACCATTCCCATCTTCCCCTGTTAACCACCCCATTAACCTGGGAGGAGAAGGTGGAACAGACAGACAATTAGCCAGCAGAATACTAAAAAGGTTAACCCAGGGGTGCCCAGCCCTGGCTTTCTTGAGCCTTAATGGGTATTAAGATTCTGCAATCTCTCTCCTCTTTCAAAGTCTGCAGGGAAAAAATAAGAAATCTCACAAGATGAACTTTGTTCTCATTTCAGAGTATAATCATGTAGTTCCTTTCAGATGTCACACTTGGATGATTCTAGTTTATGCGTGAATAAACCGAGAAGAATGTTTATTTTTACCCCTCTCGATATGGAGAATATTCAATTAGAGTGGTGAACTTTTTCTTTGAAGTTGGTCATTCTTGAATAAAGGAAAATTGGAGAAAGGAGAGGCAAAAAAGCTCCATACGGCAGTCATCTTTAAAAAGGTCACACTTGCTACACTAACTATGGGAGCTGAGCCATCCCAGTCATTTCCTAGTCAAATAGAGGAAATGGTGGAATTCTTCCATCCTGTGGGCCATCAGCTGCAGAAAGCTTTTTCTCGGCATTCACCAAGACTACCAGGGCAGGCAGATCTCACAGTCTCATGCACATGTAGAAAGTGAGGCACAGCAGGTCTCAGTGGAGTTTCAGAAGTGTGTGGTGAAAGCAGCTGCACCATTTCCCCTGCATTTCCATAGATCTTTGTAAAAATCTCCCCCTTTTTTTTTTCTGAAAGATCATCATGAATGACACAAAGTGATTTAGGAAAGTATGAGAAAATGTCTTCTGAAGTCTTGTAGCCAAAAACCTAATTTCAAGACTGCACATGAGCTTCTTTTGCTCATGAAGGTTTTCTAAACCCTACTCTGGCAGGTCAGTTACAGTGAGCTGGGGTCGTTTGTTTTTCAGAACCTGCCATATTCTCATCTTTATCCAAATGTGTTCCTCTGAGTTGCTGTTAATAGCAATGATATGAAATACTTGCTTTAGATGGGAGAAGTGGGGGCAAAGGAAAGAGACCTTCCTGCTACCTATTAGAATGCCAAATTTTACATTTATTACGGGTATTGGCGGCAAGAATGCAGAGTCTTTTTTATTATCTCACAGTAATAATATAATCTCTATTTTGCTTAAGGAGAACAGTGGTATTCAGACACTAGCAAAGAAAAGATAAAGCTTTAAACTATAAAAATGTCTTTGTGGTCTCTCTCTGTAATACATTTTACGTCCGGAAGGGACCATTAAGATCACCTATATGCCAAGGATTTTTACACTGTGCTTTTTGATATATGAGATCTCCAGTAACATACTATTTCTTTTGACCTTTGCTCTTGAGCATTACCTTTGATGGATTTTTACAGACTACATATTGAAATACTCACACACTTAGGGGCACGCTCACAAACTGGAAGAGATTAGAGAAGTCTAAGTTTCTTTCAGAGGTGCAGTTGTTCTTTCAGGGATAACGTTTTTACTGTGTTTTTGTGATAATTGCAAAGACTGAAATCGGCACAAAGAAAATTTATCAGGCTGCAATATCTGGAATGTTGATTTGAAAAGATCTGTAGCAATTTTAATGAGCCTTTATTCTTGATTTAAATTCTGGAATAGAACTGAATATTTCTGGACATTTAGTGAGAAAAGTTATAGCAGAGTTATACCATTTAACTCTGCCCGGTGCAGTTCAGGACCTCAGCAACTCATTTCTACAGATGTCTATCACAAATCAAAACATATCACAGATTAGGAGAGTAGTAATCCTGCCGAGAACCAGATTAAATTCTGGGTATGTGGAATAGAAAAGGCAAATGAAGAGAAAGAAAAAGGACATGCCACTCCTGCATTTGTTCTAGTGTCTGGGTGACCTAGGAAGCACCTATGGCAGTGAATGAATTGTCCCCTCCTGCAGATAAAGGACTAAAAATCTTACTGTTCTTTGTGCTCACTAAATGAGGGCTGAGATGATCCATAAGAGAATGAGAGTGCCAGGGAACTTGCTGAGTTGTTATACTGCCTTCAACAGTTTCTCTCCAAAGCCTGCTTTATCAGCAACACAGCAGTAACTTTATTTTCAAAATATATTTATCCACCACTATTGCTAAACGTGCCCTAAGAATTTTTGTTTTCCAGAGGAAAGAGACCATCAGCTTTCACATATCAACAACAAGCAGAGAGAAAGCTTTTTTTGTTAAGAGATGGAATGTCACTTTTTGTGCAGGTAAGAGCTGGAGGTGCATAAAGCTGAATGCTGCCATTTAATTAGTAATCAGCAATGATCTGTCAGTCAGGGTTACTGTAATTCATGAACTGTTAAGTCAAGACAAAAATGGCAAGTAATTAGACTGTATCCATTAGAGCTTCACTAGCACTTACTCATACAGCTAGGGTTTCAATCTGAGGAAGAAATGGAAGTGTGAAACTCCTTAATATATTCAGCTTTTTAATTAGCAATCAGTGTGAATTTGTCAGCCATACCAACTCTAATGCACAAGCCATTGAAACACAGAAAAAAAAGGCACATTTTCAAAATCATCTATGCTTATATTTACATTCCATCCAGGCTGAAACATTGGAGAAACTACTGAAATATCATCTTTGCCATCGCAGTGCAGCAGAAAGCATGTAGGAGCTTACAATCCAACATAGCCAACGAATTACTGACTGTTTGGGTAAAGACAGAAGTTGAATATTTATGAGAGGTAGCTAGTACCTCCAAACACTGACAAATAAACATTATCCTTTCCAACCACACGCGAAACAAAATCTCCAAGAGCTCAGGTGACACAATTTAGATTCCAGTCAATTCCATTTTAAAGAATCCACTAATAAGCTGATGGTGTGCTTACCTCGATCTTGCGCTTTCCTCGATCTTGCGTTTTCCTCGATCTCTGGATGAAGAAGAAGGTGGTGGAAGAAAAGTGCAAAAAGTCATCCTTTACCCCATCTTCACAGGTGCCAGGGAAACTCAAGCTGGCGAGGCAGAACCCAGCCTGCTTCCTGGCTTTGGTAGGCATAAGATTTTACCTCTCCCAAAGTAGGATGGGGTCTACAGGGCTCCTGGTAAACTGAGCAGCTAAGCTGGGTTCTACAGCTTTGGACCAAAAGCCCTCTCTTTTTACATATATTAATATCAGAGCTTTAATTGCTTAGCTTTACTAATATAAATTACCCACACTAGGTCTCCCTACATAGGGTAAAAATAAAAAGATGCTTCACATCTCTTCCTAAGCATCTTTTTTTCACTACTTCCAGTATTCATATATACAATAACTTGCTTCAACAGAGGGTAGCTCCCACTACAGTCAGACTCCACCTAAAGTCAGTCTATGGATCAGCTGATAAAGGCACCAAGACAGATGAAACTAATTACAATTTGCAGGTAGGGCAGTAATTGCACTTCTAACTGCCTAAATTAGGCATACAAAAGCATGGTTGCATTTGTATAGAGGCTGACAGGAGACTGTGCCAGCTGAAAATTCAGCCCTAAATAATGGTAATGTTCTTATCTAAAAATGACTTTTGATTGCCTAACATCTGACAGAGTTACATCTATTTCCCTAGATGTTTAATTAGTTTGTTTTCATGGTGTTCTCATTTCCATTTTAACTTTCGTTACTGATGGGAGAGAGGTTTCTGGCTCTTTGCTTAAAAATGGTCCCAAGGCAAAGAACGTGGCACCAGTTTGCCTTCACCCTTCCAATGTCAGCTGCGTAGAGCACACAGCCAACATTTTCAGCTCTCAATAGCTGTTGTGTTTTTAACGTATGTTCTAGCTAGCCCCTGTTTTGTCCCTGATGGCTGGCTTTCCAGGCTTGTAAACATCCATCTCACAGTGCCATTTTTGGTTCCTGTTTTTCAAACATTAACTATTTTTCTGCAAAATACAGGTCAAGCCGTCCTGTTGAATCTCCAACAGATCCACAAACAGGTGCTCTCAAGCAGCTGTAATCTCTCTACCTTTTCTCTTTGAACAAAAACCTGTAAAAGATTAATCATCTCAGTCCATAGATGCTTTATCCACTTGCCGTGAGTGGATGTTTGTGAATTCTAGTTATGGGTTTGTGAATGGCTGGACTGCTCCAGCCCAGACTAAGCTAAGTGAGGAAGTTCACATGATTCAGATACCAACAGAGAAGAGCTCAGCTGCAGCCAGTGCCCCAACCTTCCTCTGGTCTCATGGCCAACTACTGGCTTCTTTTAGTATCTCAGTGGATTTTTCCTAGTGTTTTTAAGCAAGCAAACTATTGGTTCCTTATACTTCACACTGCCTAGGTACAAGCTTCAGTCTCTGTACTCCCTCCAAACTATCACCAGACAGCTATACAGGCTTTTAAAATACTATTTATAGTATAAACTTCTGAGTAATATTCCATATTTCAACTAGTAACAAAGATAGGTTAGTAACACAATACATACCTTTCTTGAAATGTTGAAGGGTGTACTTAAGTAAATGCCATGGCAACGTACACATAGCGCATCTCCTCAAAGGTTTTTCTTGGAGCACTGCTACCCAGAGCTTCAAGATACACATACTGACAAGGGAAGAGAGCAAGCATACTGCTAGGAAACTGCATTGTCCTTGGAAGTCTGGATCAGAACAGTGAGACATCCTCACCCAACACCCACCCAACAGAAAGCTCTCTCCTTTGAGAGCTGTTCTCCAGTTTCAAGAGGCACCAATTTAGAACAATGGTTATGAGGAAGGATTCTTGTAGCAATCAGCATGAGCTCATTGAACTGTTTGATTTTGTACAGCCTACGAGAAGTGATGTAGTTTTAAACAAAGATCACCTTTTGACTTCCTCTTCAGAGAGTTCCAGTCTTTCGGAATGAAAATAATTCTTCTGTATGCTGAATGTGTGCTGGCTAACTCTTCAGCAGAGCCCTAAGTGAACGAGAGCCAGGTTAGAAAATGTCCTTTTTATTCCAACGCTTGTTCCTTAGAGTTGCAGAAGAGATCCTGTAGTTTTACTGATACAGAAATCTCAGGATAAGGACTCAAGACATTATACTTAATTCAACTAAGCTCTCTGAATTGAAGTTTAAAAATTATTCAGAATAGTTGGATTGTCTGTATCGTGATTGAAGCGAGGTGTTGTACAAAACCAGATGACTACTGTTACTCAACAAGGCACATCCCATAGCAGCTACATGGTAAAAGTATTGTCTAAAATTCTGATTTTAAGAACCAGTCTCACCTAAAATTTGAGAGAACACCAAGCAAAATATCCCCCCAAATTATGTACTTGTTCTAATACTCCATGTGCATGTAGTATTGGAGATGGAGAAAGCAGAGACAAACCTCTCATTTGTAAAATTTCCTTAATGTTGCTTTGTTTCTCTTACTCCGGAGCACCCCTCTGAAAGCTCAATTCCACCTCTAATTCTGTTATGTCACATACTCAAATTTCTTGCTTCTGTGTGACAGTTGTAAAACTAATAAGCACATTCTCCCACTCCATTATCCACTTGATCAATAAAAACACTGAACAGACCCCTGCAGAGCCCCACACAACATGACACCAGTGGATACCAGTAAGAGTTGTTGTCCCAGGGCTAGAGATCAGCAAGTTTTGTATTTGCTCACTAGTAGTTTCTCCTCTGTTAGCAAACTTGTAATACTGTCATGCAAGACAATGTCTATGAAAATTGGGTCAGATGATTCCTACTTTTTTCCTGCAGTATCCAAAAGACTTGTTACACTGCCCGAGGTAGTTAGATTGAGTTGCCAAATCAGTGTTAATTATTACCTATCAGCTTGTTATTTTAAGCCAAAATCTCACTGTCTTAATTTCTTTGTCTCACTGAAAAACTCCTGGTCCTCTTGACAGTCAATAGTCAGAAAACAGTTAAGTGCTTTAGTACAATCCTTTGGCACACAGTAGTAGTGTATCCTCTCACCAATTTGGGACCAAGCTTGCCTTCAGTTAACTGAGCACATCACCTTGAAGTGTAGTCAAAAAGCAGCAAAGTAATTAATATATTGTGTGTTTTAAATCATCATTTTATGATAAGGAGAGTGAGCTGTCATTTTTCCTAACAAGATCGGGGTTTTTTTAACAGTACACCTCTTTTAAACAAAAATAGAGGCATCTTATGCAGCAACTTGACGTAACAGGTTAAGACAATAAAGCACCCAGACTGCAGGAGGGGGTAAAGTAACCCGGGAGGCAAGGCAGGCAGAGTCTTCCTCATTCTTCTCATCTTTCAAGAGCCAGCAAGACTGAGCAGAAC
The DNA here is from genome assembly GCA_013398125.1 of Aegotheles bennettii. Taxonomy (NCBI): domain Eukaryota; kingdom Metazoa; phylum Chordata; class Aves; order Caprimulgiformes; family Aegothelidae; genus Aegotheles; species Aegotheles bennettii. The sequence goes on from VZRW01013250.1 coordinate 1,985,266, forward strand.
TAGTTCTTCCATTAGAAAGCTATACGTAACAAATGGAGAGGAGTAGGACTCGGCCCTCTGAGCAATCATTTTTCATTCATTTAGCAACAGAGCTGTGTAGGAGTGGTAATGACAAGGCAATACAGTAACCACTACAGGTTCAGTTGGTCTCGAGTGCAAGTGAACTAAAGATAGAAGCTAAATACAAATAATTTGGAAACTGAAGACCACCAGAAGAAAAACAATATGCTGATGTTACCAGAAGTTTACCAGGTTGAAGATGCCCTTCCAAACATAACAAAAAAGAACCCAAAAACTGTTACTGACTTTTTAGCATAGTATTTATTAATAGGTAATAAAGTGGCTCCAGGACTAAGTGTCAGTGCAGATTTAGATCAGATATTTTGAATGGATAAGGACAAATACCCATGAACACATATATCCAGGGGAAGAAGGGAGAACAGTGAATATATTAAGGAAAAAAGTTCTGTTCTGGCAGATTCAGGCCTACCAAGTCATATGCTTTATTAATAATAGCTATATAGCTAATTAGAGTACAGTTGTAGGCTGGAGCCCAACACAACACTTGTTATGTGAAAAGATGAAGTGGACTCTCATAAAACCCTGTTTAGCAAAGCCATAAGCAGTGTTATTTAAAACAGTTTATTTACATTGCTTGGATTGGCAAAGAGATATAAAACACAGTCAAGCCTGACATGTTCAGAAGCATCACTAGTTACGTATAGACATAAGACAAGACACTGGTGGTTAAAAAGAAACCAGAAGTTTAGAACTCCTGCTAACACACAGTTAAATCAATGAAATGCAGAAATATACATATTTAGATAGTTCCTGAGATAGCATTGCATCCTAACTGGTCAGAGGAGATGAAAGAAGTGCACATACAATTTTGAAGGAAGACAAATACATGAAAAAGCCAAGTAAAAGCCTTAGTAATATTACACCCAAAACTTGACACACCAGAATTGGGCCCTCAAGTTACCATGTCACACCAGTAATCCCATGCATTAAATAATGGTTCATTAACCAAGTATGTGGAAGGTGTGGGGTTTTGAGGGTTTCTGTAACAGCCCTACTAAAAGGGAGTAATTATTTTTCTCAGACTTCCACTTCAAAGAAATTCAAAGAATTCAACTGATCATTTTTGGTGGTCAAAGCCAGTCACAGCCTTCACATTTACTGTTCAGATAAACCCATGTAACCTAACATTGTGTTAGTGAGGCTGCACAAGACCATAATCACAGAAACTCAATTCTATTTCTTTACAAACAACTACATGTATAAAATATCTGGAATCAGCAGCTGTACAACAGGTTAACTGTCATACTTGAAAGGTCAGGTACTTCATGATGCATCTCTATTTCAGAAGTCCACAATTCAAACATGAGTGCTCTGGCAATTGATGAAATTAGGCAAGCATAAGAGTTACCCAAACTAGCAGTAAGTTATGTGAACAGCATCGTCATGTCAAAATCTGACAAGCTGGTTTATTGCCTAGAGGGGACAATTTCCATAGAAGAAAACACTTCCATTATGCTGGTGAGAAAATAAACTTGTACAAGGGAATCCTGTGGCTCAAATGAAAACTAACTTACTTATTCCACAATTAGCTGATCTGTTTCAGTACAACTAAATAGCCCTTGTGATTAACTTAGTGTTATCTAACATTTGCTAATCATTGCTAAGTGCTAATGACTAAGGTACCATTCATGTCAGTAACAGGTCATTTGAACAGCCAGCTGCTTGTCAGTCACTACAACACAGCATTGTATTTCAAAACTGATTCATATCAAGTGGGTTGTTGATCGACTTAATGTATGACTCCTTTTTTCAAAGATGGAGGGAAGACTGACCAAGGAAGGAGAAGGAATACCCTGTTGAGAAAGAAAAAAGAAGTTATTTGATCATTTATTAGCCAACATCAATAATCCCTTCTCAACCTTGATACATAGTATAGGAATGTAAGAGTACAGAAGGCATCTAAGATTAGCAGCTTTTGAGAGTAATGATTCAGCATTGATAGATTTTGAACAACAAAGTTAAACTGCACCAAAAGAGTAGAATATATATTTTTATTAGAATGCAGAAGAAGGATTTTCCTTGTTACTAGCCTTGAGAGATTCAGAATGTGTGAACATGTTTTTGAAGAGCAGCTGTTAACCAAGTATTAGTGTACATCTCGCATCACACTTTTGCAATAATAATCTCACTCCAATTTGAAGGCAAGATACATTATGGTAATTGCTTGGAGAAACAGAGCTCCCCTCAGATACTACAACTTTCTGTATTCTTATGGGCTTTGAGCCCCAAATTAGATGCTGAAAAGAGGCCTTTGTGGCTACAGAAGGCATTAGACTCACAATGATTTGCTGAAGCTTGCTTTAGCTACGCCTGGATGGGCACAAACTAGGCAAAAAGCTGACTGCTCTGGTGCTAGGAGCATAGGCTGCTTCTGGGACTTAAAATTACAGTGAAACCAACACATCAATATGTAGCACTAAAAGTTAACCTCTTTGGATCAGTTGATATTTTATATTCTTTTTACGTTAGACCTCAAGATACTTTCAGAAGCGAGGGCTCTTTATAGCACAGTCAAGCTTTTCAGCATGTAAAGAGGTCATGGTAGTCTGGCAGCTTGCTGCACCTGCATGCTTCAAGAATCTTTTAAACAGAGACACTTTGAGCAGGTAAGGATATACCACCTTGCCATGAAGTCTAATGCCTGTACACAGCACATCTTTATTTGCAGTCATAGACAACATTTGAAAATAAAATCCTAAACTCCCCTTTATATAGCAGCTCTTATTAGACTTTAAAGTATTTTATACAGAATATTTTTCTATTTACATGTAGGGGAACAAAAAACTTAAAAACATAGCTAAAATTAGCTGCTCAAGACTTCCTCTGCAACCTCAGAGGTTCCTCAGAACTCTGGCCAGTGAGCTACGCTGCCACTTGGACAACTGAACTGAAACAGTAATTCAGTTGTATAGAAATGAAGGGAAAAATGCAGAAAAAGTTAAAAAGGATTTATGAAAGAATTAACTCTGCACCCAGAACCAGAAATAGAACTAGACTACATGTGAGTGTTGACTCCAAGCCCGTGCATGTCAAAGAAACTCAACACCCTTTAAAACACTGTGGATTCTAAGGTTTTATATAGTTGCACCGTGCTGTCTTAGTTTAGAGGAATCAAGATTTTTTGCTCACTTCATGCAAGACTGGCATTAACAGTCAGGATGTGATGTACAAGTTTTTTCAGCACCACACTGGTTATTATCTCCAGCAACACCACAAGCAGTAGTAATAATAGGGATAGGACATGATTTTTCCAAGGCACAACCATTTAAGCTTTCCAAGTTGTAAGAGGCTTTTTCTTCTCTAGCATTTAAAAGATGAATATTTGGAGAGCCAGGACGTGGCACAGGTTGAGGCCTGGAATTTGGAGAGCTCCAATCAACAGAATTGGAGCGATGAACATTAACACCACATTTGACAGATCCATTTAGGCTGCATGTAGAAGATGAACGAGCAATCTACAATTAGGAAGGGGTTCAAGAGTTAGTCCAAACAAGAAAAAACCCAAGATTTACTGGTGTTTTCACTCTATAGTTTTTCTACACCAAAAAATCCCCACATAAGCACTAGCCAGGATTTTATTTAAATAGAACAATATGTCTGAATAACAGCTTTGACTCATTCAATAAACTCAAGAGAGGTTTCCTGCAGCTTTAGTTTCCTACTCAACAACTGCATTTCAGTAGCTGAAATCCAAACCTCTCTTTCCCCTCCCCACCTTATGATTCAACCAAAAATGCTTTATGCAAGTTCAGTGGTGTGTGGGATTGGTTAAAAAAGAAACACCACACGACATCACACCCAACATATGTTCTGCTGCCAAATTGCAGCTTACTACCTCAGAGGTCCAAGAACTCCAGGAAGAATTTGAAATAGAAAAGTAGTTTTTACCACTAGAAGTTTCTATCATTTTGTAGAAAAAAGCATTTTTGTATGGGGTAGACACACACACAGAGAAAAGCTCACAACTTGCATTTTCATGAGAAATGAGAGAGTGCTGTATCAAAACGAAGAGAATATATTAGAATTTGAGAACAATTGTTAGAGCAACTGTAATTGAAGGAAGAAATCTCTACAGAAAACTGAGGTATATTGCCACACTATTGTTTTTTATTTCTTCTTAAGCAAGGGAAGTTCACTGTGATACTTCCTCCCTTATTAATTCATATTTTCTCATGCCTTTCTCAGGTGGGAGAGCAGAGCAATATCTTTACATTGTACAAATGTACAATGGTCACTCAAACATACTGAATTATCTCTACTTTAAGGTACTGACATATCAGGAAGCAGTAAAAAGATACACAGGAAATCCTGTTCTTAGCCTTCTGTCCTACAAACTACAGATTTTAAAGCAGATGTTTACTTGGTGTATAGGTTTACCACAAACATTAGAATAAAAGCAAAGATAATGAAAAAAATCCTGCAAATCTAGTGTGCTTTACCAGACTGTACTAGGAAATTGAGTTTGACCTAATGCAGCAGAAGAGAGCTGCAATAGGTAGCCAGGCATAACAGAAGGGTTGTAGTATGTAGAACAACATATTTTATCAAGTCTTCTTAAACATGTATAAGGGAGCAATTCCCTTGCCTTTTTAAAAACTCCTGGGCTGCAGCATCTGTATTTCTCTACCCTTTCTTCCCAATTTGTTTCACAGGATGTCTATTGCTATTTTCACTGATACTTTCACTGTACTGTTCAGGGTTGTACACCACATTTCTATATATTGTCCAGCCAATACAAGACTGTGTCAAAAGTTTCCCACTCTCTCAGAAGAGGACACATACTCCACTTCTGGCAGAAGAGCATGAGGCTTTTTCCCTAAACTAATTGTACAAGGCAACTCCCAGTTTCTAGAACATACAGCAGAATTTTGTGCGTTCTCAGCAAGAAAGCCTTCTCATTAAACAACTTTTGCTCAGAAAACGTGTCTATGAATATAGTTAAAAATAAATTTTTCCACAGTGGATTTTGAAATTAAGATCAGTACCAGACATTAAAATAACTGATCTTAGAGGTGTTACTTACTGGGCCTGCACAGCCAAATCACTTACCGCTAGCGACGATGTACTGGTCAGTCTGCTGCCTATGTAACTCTCATTAGCTGAACTGGGACTTCTTCCTTCTGTTGCACTGTGTGACATTAAAGCCCTTCGAAGAGCTCTCTTCGGTGTTTTTGAGAAAGAAAATGCTCTTGTGACCTAAGGAGTTTGACAAGCACTTATACACTGATAAAAATCAGGCTATAATAGCTACTACAATATAGGCTACCATTGTGAACATCTGCAGGACATGCATCAGATGTTAATGACTACATCAAAACTAGCCAAATAGATCACCTTGTGACTATGTTTGAGTCTTAAGGCTCCCCATCACCCCTGCTCCTCTCACTCTGTCCAAATATGAAGACAGTAAGATGGGAGGGGAGGGCAGAGATTCAGAGAGAATTTAAAATAAGGTCTAGTTGACTAGACTTCTGCACATGCCTTGGCTCCTGCAAAGTCAGATCCCTCTCAATTTAGTCTTCAGCAGCTCCCAAACTACAGCAGCCTCTACAGTTTTCTGTTAAGAAACAGTATTACTGTGACCATATTAAGCCTGCTGTAAGGCTGCTGAGAACAGGGAACAGAGTCCTCCTTGCTGTATCACCACCCCTTCATGCCACAAGCTTCAGCAGAACCAAACCCAGTGCACAGCCACCGTGACAGCAAACAGGCAGCTTTCCACCTGCCTCGCAGCTAGCTCCTCTTAGCAGAGCAGAGCACAGTTCCTCAGCCTGTTAGCTGACAGCAGCTAAGCCATACACAACAGAAACCACACACAAACACCAGCATTCAGCACCTACTTACTTGTTTTTTCAAAGTCTAATTTATTACCAGGACACACATATTTTACACCTATCCTACTTTTGAAGGAACTTTAGAAAGCTGCATGCAGCTTTAAAACTCCATTCAATATGCTGAAAGCAGTTACAGCTGAGGGTTGGGAGTTTTTGTAATATATTTACAATATTAGACAGACTCAAAAATTACTACATATATAGTCATAATATTTAACACTATATACAGATACTCCAAAAAGTCAAAACCTCAAATACTCCCCCATCTTCCTTTAAGGAGCTTATACTTAGGGAGTTTTACTTCAGATTAAGTTTTTCCAGTCACAAATAAGTGCCACCCAAAACAGGAATACTGGCACAACTCCCTAACTGAAGTGGGGTTTACAGTAAAGCACTATCTTTGTAGTATCTTACCTTTTTTGATGTTTTCTTTATTGCCCTGGATGCACGGCTTAAAGTACTGTCCATATCTTTAGTATTTACTTCAACTGAATCAGGATCAGCAGTATAAATGAGATTTTCCTATGGACAAAAACAGTCAGTCTCAATAACATCAACACTTGTCAAACATCAGCATTTGTCAAAACATTGCTCTCTAGCTCATCAGGTCAGATTCAGGTTTTAATTACCATATTCCTCTATATTTAACTCAATATACTGTTAAGCAGCTATTTGCTTTCATGTCATTTCATGCAATTAACTGCTGGTGCAATCAGTTTATGAAACCACTTCAATTGTTTTACATTTGTTTTGTTTTACATTTTGGTTTGATTCAGTTTCAAGTTCAGGGTCAACCAAAGAAAAAAGACAGCAGTTCTGTCTGTTTCACAACATACATACCCCTTTGTTTCACTGACACATCTAGCACTCTTCTGAAGTGAAATCCTGACAGCCCCAGCTGCCAAACATTAAGACTAAGCCTTTCAGCTTAAGCCCAATAGATGTTTCAGGTTAGCCACAAGCTTTGCTTCTTTTTTTTCATGCCCCATTCCTAAACTCTAGCATGTGCAAAGCAACCTCTGCCTGGCTACTTACAAAACTTGGTAGGGGGACATGCATGGGAGTGGGAAGTTGCTGTGGGGTTTTGTTGCTGTTGCTTTAAGTTTCTATTTTGAGAAAAGGATTTTTTTCAAAACTTTTTGTACATAGACTGTCTAAAGACACCAGCCAGCTGTACTGCTATTGCTAGTGTCTAACAAAGTAGTTAAAGTCTTTACTGCCACCTCGTGGCAATGTCAGCACTATCTCATTCTCACCTGATGCTGGAGTTCTTGAAAAGCAGGAAAAACAGCAAATGTGTTCAAATTGAAGTTCATTGTGACATTTAAATCAGCAAGAAAAAAGTATTATATAATTGGTACAAGGCAGTAGTTACAGAAATTATAACTAATGGGATTCAGCATAGTAGGTTACAATTTGTCAGCATATGACTCTGAACATCCTGGGGCAAGAGAGAATAATATATTTTTTACAAAAAGATTTAATTTCTATTAAAAACCCCAACATTTTCTCATCCCTTTATGTTATACACCACACAAGAGACTGAAGATAGGCTTCAAAGTAAATTAACATTTCTGAATCACTACTTTTCCTACTGGGTATCTAAAGAGGAAGGGTAAGTACAAAGCCATGCTTCTTATTCACAAGTCCCTAGATGACAAGCCAAAATAAAATCAAGATGCTATTTTGTTTACTTAACTACCTCTGCTGACACAAGCATGTCTTTCAAAATCAGACAACCAAATACTGTACAGTAAGAGTACAAAGCAGAACATAAAACATTTCTAGCTTAAACCCAAGTTGTTTCAGCTATACGTACTGCATAAATTTTCAGCAAATTTGGATGACTGACACACATTCAGCTAATATTTTAATTATGGAAGAGTGTAAGTCTCTTGCCCTAATTGGAGAGGACCTACTCTTCATAATAGTAGTTCTCGGCCTATGGAAAGCCCACACATTGAACTACAGGATAGTGCCTCCTTTATTTCATTTTTTTTCTTTATTTCCTTGTTTTAAGGTGGTAGCTTCTGTCTATAGGAGGAAGACACTTCATGTCTCTTACATTACGGTGCCCATGCAGATAAGGTATAGACAAAAGAATTCAAACTAACACAGTTCCACCAAAACACATGATTCATAATGCTGAGATTATAAATTGAAACAACTCTGAAAGAAGCAAGCTCAAGACAATTCTGTTTAGATTTGCAGTGCAGAGTTTAAATTATTTATAATTAATGATGGGGGGAAAGGCATGATTCTGGATTTTTAATTGCTTGTTAGCTTCCATAGAAGTTAACTTCCAGGTTGTTTCATTTTCCACCTTTCAACCATTCACTTGCAGACATATTAGCACAAATGTTTTCTGCTCTACTTCACCTCAAGCATGTCCACTGTTAACAAGCTCTTTAGCTTCATTTGCTTCAAGCCAGAAAGTGAGAAATATTTCCGACCACAAATGTGGTTCCAGAGTACTTACTGCATCTGCTTTACAAATAGTGTTAGCCACGTGCCGACACAGCATCTTCAACCAATCTTCTTTAGGAGGTTCTTCAGTTGTCATCTGGAAACTGAGCAGCTTGTTGTTGAGTTCTGTAGGTGGCCGCACAACTAAGGCAAAAGCTTTATGGCAATCTACAGTTCATAAAAATAGTCAAGGAGTTAAGACAAAGAATAAGTATTTTTCAAATAATTCAGAAAGGAATTTTCAAAACAGTTAACGCTCCATCTGCCAGAAGCTAATTAGGAACAGTGATTTGGTGCAAGGATCTTATCTTTATTTACACAATAGCTGTTATGTCACTTGCAAGAGCACCGAGTTCCACTCACATCCTCCATCAAGAGGCTGAAATCAGCTGTTCATGCAACAGTTTATTCACTAAATAATCTGCATACTGTAGTCTACAGGCTGGTCAGTCTCTACTGGCTATAGCAGTAAATATAAATTTCATTCTCTAATTAATTAAATGCTGGACAGATGATTTCTTTATCAACGGAGAACAAGGAAAAACATTTACCCTATTGTGTAAAGCAGGAAAAAGCAAAGACATCAGTACTATACACATTAAAATAGTTGTTATAACAGTTTTACTGTTTAAACTTGACAGGGATTGCTCACTTGATAGAAAATTAATCCATTGCTAATACTCCTTTATAGCAGACAGAGCTGAAGCATGCTAAACAGTTCAGAGAGAATAAAAGAAAAAACCCTTTGCCAATTCAGAAAAGCAGCACTGGAAAAGCAGTCCTGTAAGAGTGTACATAAGAGGGTAGCTGACTTTTCCCAAGATTTGTGTACTGAAGTTCTTAGCAAATATTAAATGATATGCTTATAAATGGCTCCCACCACCCAAGTCCTAAAGTAAACTTAAGTGTTACACAGTAGTTTAAAGAGAATTCTTAAGAGAAACCCTAAAGTACCTTTTAAAAATGCAGGTAGGCATCACATTTACTACCTACCCTCTTTGCCATTTCTATTTTTTATTGGGTTTCTATGTTCAGGTGCTTCAGAGAACATAAAGCAGAACAAGTCCAATGTGCATACCACCACCTACAGTGAAATATCAAATACATCTTCCTAAGGGCATAGATGTAGAAACTAGCCAGAAACCAGACTTCTCTAGAAGTCACCATCAAGGATGGAACAGCATTATAGTCTTACTCTAAGCATCAGTCTTACTGTAGGGATGCATTACTTCAGTGAAACCCCTACAGTGTAGGAGAAAGGGACCTGGGAGTCCTGGTGGACACAAAAATGACCATGAGCCAGCAATGTGTCCTTGTGGCCAAGAAGGCAAATGGCATCCTGGGGTGCATTAGAAAGGGGGTGGTTAGTAGGTCAAGAGAGGTTCTCCTCCCCCTCTATTCTGCCTTGGTGAGGCCACATCTGGAGTATTGTGTCCAGTTCTGGGCCCCACAGTTCAAGAAGGACATGGAACTGCTTGAGAGAGTCCAGCGCAGAGCCACTAAGATGATTAAGGGAATGGAACATCTCCCTTATGAGGAGAGGCTGAGGGAGCTGGGTCTCTTTAGCTTGGAGAAAAGGAGGCTGAGGGGTGACCTCATCCATGTTTACAAATATGTAAAGGGTGAGTGTCAGGATGATGGAGCCAAGCTTTTGTCAGTAATGACTAATGATAGGACAAGGGGCAATGGTTTTAAACTGGAGCATAGGAGGTTCCATGTAAATATCAGGAAAAACTTTTTCACTGTGAGAGTGACGGAGCACTTGAACAGGCTGCCCAGAGAGGTTGTGGAGTCTCCTTCACTGGAGACATTCAAAACCCACCTGGATGCGTTCCTGTGTGATGTACTCTAGATGACCCTGCTCTGGCAGGGGGGGTGGACTAGATGATCTTTCGAGGTCCCTTCCAACCCCTTAGATTCTGTGACAGTCTCAGTATGGTAAAGCAGCCAAGAAATTAAGTCATCTAAATCTTTAAGATACTGAGCACAGCTCCTCCTGGGCATCATTATCACTAGTTATATGATGATCAGGTTTCACAGCAACAGCACTTGTCTCTGATCAGTCTAATGCTCTGGTCTGAAGTTTGGGTCTTTTGTTTTTGTTTTGTAAATCCAGAGTGTCAGTCATACTCCTCTGTTTAACTCACACTGCCATTTGGTTGGCTTATGCTAATGCCATCTTGTATTTCTGCCAAATTCAGCATCCTGCAACAATTCTTGAAAAGCCAAAAGGTATCAATGCAATGAATTCTCAAGCTCATACAGAGCTTCAGAGGCTTATGCTAAAATCACATATCTAGCATTCCATACAACACATGCACCTTAGCATTCTACCCCACAACAGCAGACTTTCATCCTTTACACTCTGAACCAGTTTTCATTACCCATCACAGCACTTCAAAGCATACAGACCTTCTGTCTCCCTGATGTTTAGGACTTTCTTGATCTGGGAGAGAGGCATGAGAACAACATGCTTGAGAGATGCAGGCGGCCTTGTGTGGCCATGTGGACTCTTGAAAGCACCAATAACTTTATGCCTTTTCCTTGCAATCTGCAGTTAAATAAAAGACAAAGAGGTTAAAGTTAGAAGGTCTATTAACATTGGTTTGTTTCTTTTCTTTTACCTTCTAATATACAGGAAGGCACAAAGCACTGCTACAAAAAAATACTCTAAAGAGTATTTTTACTATTTACCACATAAACCTTTAAGGAACTCACTTATCTCACTATTCAGTCTACAGTTCAAGTGGCCCAGCAATACTTTTACTTAGTATCAACACACTCACCTCAAAAATACAATAAATTAAAAAAAAAATCAAGAGGGAAAGTTATTTGCATTAGACACCTTAAATCTATCCTGCATAACAAGCAAGGGCCTTTTGAAACCTACCACAAGGCAGTCTGGATTTAAACATGAACCAACTTAGGCTGTAACGTGCTATGTCCTAGAAACAACACTTGCTGCTGCTTGTGCCTATAGCCATCAAGTAGGTTTTGCTTTGGAGGTTGGTCAGTTTTTACTTTACAGTAACACAGTTATCCCATATGTTTTCTAAGTAAGGTACCTTCAGATGCTTGTATCTTGTACAAGAGAAGCCAAGAAGCTTTACTAGAAGTGTTTTCATTTTTCCTTCCTTCACAAGTGATGAAGCTGAGTCAACTTGACTCCCAGAATAGTTTATGACTAGTCACAACAATAGGCTTTTATCTTTAAGTGCTGCTTAAGACAGCACTAATTTTGGATTATTTTAGAGTTGGTCTTCTAAGAAGACAATGTTCTTTACTGCTGTAGGCAGTAACAAGTCCTTTTCTAATGCATCCTTTACCACCTCAGTTTTTCCACACAAGTCTCCAAAACTCAGATTACTTTTCTCTCCTAGTTCCTCCTAACATACAGTTAATCTAAGGCATTTAGTATATGAATTATTTTTTTGGTAGCCTAAGCACAGACAGACCTACCCCAGAGGCTCATTATTTACTTGCATTAAAACTTTAAAAGGACAAACATCCTGCTGAGCCAAGGACTCCAGCACTTTATCCGTTGGTACTAATCAAAGTGCTATTCAGGTAAGCATTTCTTTGTTAATATATTAAGCTGCTTTTAAATTTTTGACCTGGCTGCAAGACATTAAAGGCTACGTTAACACTTCTCAACCATCCAGATTTGGCCAGCTACCTGTGTTGGCTTATAGAGCAGCTAATGGAAAGGCAACATCAGCATGTGTTAAGCTATCAGCTTTCTGTGACTTAGAATTCTGATTAAAAGATTTTAAATTTTACTTATTTATATTCATAAGTAGAGTCAAGCCTTTTATGATTCAGTTTGAGATATATAGCATTCTTACCTCTAGGCAATCATTGAACAAGAAGAGGGTGACCTGTTCTCCCCTGTCACAGAGGTCATCACCAAGCGCTACAGTTTCCAAACGCTGAACTAAGCTTCGGTGAGAGGACAAGAGATTGGCCTAAATTGATAGAAGCAAAAAGCTCATTAAGCATTTAGTTCAAGGGCTGGATTACTGCTTGCTTACAACTTAACACTGTAAATCTGTTTAAACCAGCACCGTTGCATTTTAACCTCATACTTTTGCAAAGCAAGCAAACTAGTGCAAAGTCATATTACAGGTCTGCAGCATCAGAGAAATTACTTACAGGACATCCATCAACTTCATAGACAACATCAAAGAACTGCCTTTGTGCCTCTGTTTTTCTTTTGTCTTCATTAATGTGTCTGAGGGAAGCATAGTATGCTTATTTTCAATATCAAGCAACAGTAAACAAATGCACTGTATTTAGGACACACAAAAATAAGCTAAACATTCAGAGGTATAGTTTACACAGCAGTACTGAAAAAGAAAGTCAACCACAGTGCTCATTGAAGTATCCAAACACCACATGCTAAGCACATAGGAAACTTCAGACCTAGAACAATATTCTTATGTCAGCAGTAGTTGACACACAATTCAGTTAATATATAATACCCCCCTCTCTGGCCTCTTAAGCTGTTGAACCAGAAACAAACCCAATGCAGTTCTTTATAGCCTGCATTTCATCCTCCCAAGTCAGGACTGCAGCTCACCAAGAAGCAAATGCAGGAATTGTTACAATTTAAAAGTAGTTGTTGTTGTTAGAAATCGGACATTTACCCAATTAATACAGGAGGTCTCATTGCTGAAGCCATATGCTACACTTCAAGAAGTGAAACTTACAACCTAAACAGCTTCAGCTTTAAGCTAATTAACACATGGAATGGTGCCAAAAATAGCTAATACAGGACCAGAAGAGAAACTAATCTTCTACCAATAGCATGTTCTTTCAGTGGGTATATGCACTGAAGTAAGATTTAAAGACAAAACACATCTCTTCCATTCTGGAGGGAATAGATAGAAATAAGAGTTGGAACAGATCAGATGACTCAGGAGGTCCAGCATCATGCTGAAGCAGTGAGTCAAAGATTCAGGTAGAAGTGCTGGGTAAGGACACCACAGACTCCTTCAAGAGCTCTGGCATAGAATGCCAAAGTGACAACAGTGACAAAAGGGAGACTGAAGAACCCATACAACTATATATACTTACATGGAGACTACAGTCATGGCAATGACACTAAATTAGAGCAGTTTAGAAGGAACAGGGATCTAAATGTTTCACAGAATGAGCATCACTTACGTCATCACTTCCTTTAATGATTCAATAGCTCTCTCTAGAGTTATTTTATCTGGGTTCTCTTCTGCTGTATGCTTCTTAATATCTAAAATTTAAAAAAACCCACAAAAATCCACACACAATTAGAAGTGCCTGAAAAGAAACATGAAAATTCAAATTTAAATTGTGAGTCAAATAAAATGACTGAAGAAATCACAGCTATCCTGGAGGCCAAATAGCCCTGATTAAGTGGGGAAGTAGGCTGTGCAGCAATTGTCCATGCATCTCCTTAAGAAAAGGAAAATCCAGATACAATACCACACCCTCTAACTATTTTAAAATCAGTAAGACCACATGCTGCTTTTGTTGGAAGCACAGACAAAAGCATAGAAGTCTCTCTAACTGAAGCAAAGGGCAGTGGTATGGGGGTTTTATCATTCATTAACCTAGCCATTACTACAGCAAGTGGTTGATACCAGGTAGAACACATGAAGCTGTAAACTTTGTGAATATGAATTGCTCTCCAGTTTATGCTAGCTGCACTTGAATCAGTTATATTTGCATTTGAAGAGACAAAATTGTTGTCAGAACAAATTTTTCTTCTACCTGTATCCTGCAGACAAATATATGGGCAAATGAAATTTAGCCAAAAGTATGCTTTCATCAGTAATTGATCTTGCTGACTGCCATTAAGCATGATTAACTCCCAGAATCAGGCTTGTTTTATATGAGAAAAGCTGCTAATTAAGACAAAAGCAGACATTACCTAGACTTTAACATCTTCACAGAGAAACTAATAAAAAATACATCACTAGCTTACCATTTAGTAGCAAAGCAACACTAGGCAGCCTTTGAACAGGACGGATAAGTAGTTCAGCCAGGCTTTGGCGGCCACATTCAGGTTTAGCTTGGTTTATCTGGGGAAAAGAAAGGGGAAAAAGGAAGTAATTCTTACTTTTTTTTACACACACATATCCCCACCCAAAAAACACAAACTAGGAGAAAAAAATGTTCTCCTTGAAACTAGTATTGCAGCAAAAGAGTTTGCGAATCATTTACTCAGTAGTCACTAACAGATAATATTAAAAACACATTATATTCAGATCTGTGCAGTATTATCAACAAGATTTCTGTTCTCAGAAAACCAACTTTTAAACTGCCCATATTATCAACCACTCAGTCCTTGTTCTGGATGCTAATCCCAATGTGGAGCAGGACAGGGGAAGACCTGTTCTTATTAATTTCCCCATATTTTAGTTGTTAATAGTCAGATATAATTCCTGGTACCTCAGAAAACAGGAGCTGAAATCTGTCAATTTCATCACTTCACTGTTTGAGACATTTGTTGGACACAGGTGAGGAATTAAAGCTCCACTGCACTATTAATCAACTATACACCTTTATCTGCAGATCAAGAGTCTTAAGACTCATCTTCAGATAACTTTGAAGATCACCTTCCCGTTAGATCTCCACTGTTATGCTCCTATTCATTAGTCACAAAAACTTAAAAGATTCTGCCTCCCTGGAACTTCATAGCTGCCAAAAGTGAGTTAAAAGCTATTTCAGAAATACAAGTCTCTTAAACGCAGGGAAAGGAACCAATAAAAGCAGCACCTCTTGTCATCTTTACAGAAGAGATGACATGTATTTGGGAGTAAGTAGCCAGAATGCACTTTTTGCAGCAACAAATGTATATAAACAAACCTTGAAAAATGTATAACAGAATAGGAACTTGGACCTCTTATGAAAGAGTCTTACAAGTAGCTTGAGGGATTGAAGTCAAATCCTTCCTAATTCTGTCTCACTAAGAGATGATCACATTCCTCCAAGCTTCCAAAACTCCACGTTCTTCCATTTACTGCATTAAGTAGTTTCCTTGGCAATGGTCTCCATGTTCTACTTACGAGACTTCATTCTGTAGACACTTACCTTTAGGAAGGCATGAAACCTTGGCTTCTGTTTTTCACATCTAGTAATAGTCTCTTTGCTCATTTCGAAGAAATTCACAAACGGAGGGTATGTTTTCAGCAAGTCTTTTGACTGAAAGAAACAACTGTTACAGCTCTGCTTTAAATATTATGCAGTACTGAAGATATGTTCATATGCCCCGAGCCATACAAAGCTGCTCAAAGGCACATTTCAATGAAGAATAATAAAAAATGTGTTGTAAACCCATACATATTCACGGAACAAGTTAAGGCATTTTTGCATGCCAGATGCCCAAGATTCAGCACTGCTGATCAAATGCAGACTGCTCTCAGAAACATCAAGTACACATGTGACAATCTCAGAAGCTGCTTAGCAGCTCAAGTAGAAGGCAGATTCTCCCCAGCAAAATGCTTTTGGTGAGAATTTTGGAAACTTCGGACAGGCGATTCCTCCAGCTACTGCAATCACCTTTAAAAGACATTAAACCACTAGAAGCAGTAACTCAGACTGAAAACTTTTGAATGTCAAACACTACTTGCCTCAAAATGATCAAGTCAGCAGAAGCACAAGATACCTAGCACACTACTCATGCTAAAATGCATTGCAGTCCTTGACCTAGCTTTCCTGTTCTGCACGTTCTATACTTGGGAGAACAAGGAGGTCTTATTCACTTATACACTCAAGTCTTGAAGGAAGAACACAAAAAGCTTCCATGACAAGTTATTTTCCTAGTTATTTCCTATTGATCGGAAGCAGCAGATATCCAAGGTTACAGGAAGAGCCCTTTTAACTGTCTGAGTAAAAAGCACGTCTGTAGTGTTGCAAATTACAGTTCTCAAACTGTATCTATTTGGAGTTTTACCCTCTCAAACAAGTGGACAGATGGATGACCTATACAAAATATATCATCTAACTCAACTGAAAGGTCTAAACAGAAAATACAGATACAATTCAGTGTTCTTTCTCACTCCATAGTGCTGTGCTTGTGTTTGCTAGCTCCTGCAAATGGATTATTTATAAGGCAAGATAATAGCTCTAATGCATAAAAAAACACAGAAAACTTACATATTTAAGAATTATATCGCCAATACTTCTGCTTTCAGTCCAATTCACCATAAGATCTTCCAGGTCTTCCTACAATACATGCAGGGATGGGGGGAAATAAGATGAGAATGAACTGCATAAAGCTGCAAGATGGGATCACTGTTCTGACAAACACATAATTAGCTGCATGTTTCCATGCTGATGAAACAGACAATCCTAAACACTGTACAATTTCACATTAAGCCTCTTCAGTCTACTGAGTGCTGAAATCAAGAGAGCTCTGGCTTACCAAACATCTAATAATGAATTAATGCAAGCAAAGCCTAGGAGTGTACCAGTACTAACCAACCCTGCAAACAAATGACACTGCTGTGTCCAACACACTACAGAACATATCCGATTATTGAAAAGTATATGCAGAAGACAGTTGAACCAATTCTAATTGAGTGCACAACTAATACAGGACTTTGAAGACCATAAGATAGGATTGAAATGGAAATCTATGCTAGTTCTCTCACTTGCTGCACCAGGGTGTCAAGGAAAGTGAGACCAAGCTGTTAAGCCTGTATTAGCTTGATAAGGATCAAGCTTATTGACTGTCAGCTAATAACAGGGACAGAAGGGCACAGCTGAAGATTCAGGATTCACCTGAAATGGAAAGGATTCACCATTAATATTGGTTTGTTACTGCTACTTCTCCTACCTTTATTACACCAAGGATGAAAGAAACTCACAATCACTACTACAAACAACCCTGCTTGACACAGGGACATACACACTCTACATTCAGTCAGCACATATCAATACCTATCATTATTAGCTAGGCTTGATTCCAACAGTTAAAAATCCACACCACTCAAAAAACAACAAAACCATCAAACCAATGAGTTACAGGCAGTCTGCAAGTCCCTCTATTTTAAAAGGCTACTGTGAAAGGCAGACAGGAACAGACACATGCCATTATTTGAAGATTTTTATGACTTCATATTTGAAGATGACTTGCATTGTAATCTATTGAGAAACCCAGAGATGGCTTCAGAGAGTACTTGCAATCCAGATCAAAATATACAATAAAGCCTCACAACAACAAGCTGATAGGAGATTCTAGTCAGCTCTTATTAGGCCCCAGTACCAGGTCAACTGCTTCAGAGGTTGAAGTGTGAGCCAGTTTTATGACCTGGTAGTTTCTGACAATTGGTTCAAAGCTATTTAAGGAAAGATTAGATTTTTCTACCAAACAGTAGAAGTCTCTTTGACATAAAGACTCCTTATATGACTGTCTAAATCCCTTGCTTACTGCTTTAATAGAAACGTGTTTATAGGCACTTGTAAGACTACCATTGATACAACTGGCTCTTTTGACCAGTTTTGTATCAGTTACAGAAAACCTCTTGCAGGAAGAGATATTAAAATGGGAAAGCATAAGCCAGCTCATGAAAAGCAATATTAGTTACATGCAGAACTGGAAGACCAGATATTTATAAGTGTTAAATCTTAAAGCATACTTTGGGGTTTGCACGTAATTCCACAGGTTGAGCAGTATGTAACAGCAGCAGGATGAATCCACATCCATCCAACATATGAAACTTCAAGCACGCAGAAAATATTCAAAGTGTGTATCAAAGCCATCCCCTGTGGGGGAAGAAGTTGCAGCTCACCTTGATTTTAGTATGCACATCAAGAATATCTGGAATGCTGCCAAATATGGTCTTAATTTCTTCCTGTGCAAGAATTGGTCCTCCAAGCTGTCCTTCCTTCTCCAGTGGAACTTGAAATAACTGATGAATTAGACAAAAAAAGAGTTAATACCCTTCCAACCTCCAAACATTATGCTAGAACTAGTTGCAAGAGCAACAGTGTTCTCCTTGCAGGCCATAACTTCCTGACATCACAACCTTGAGACATTCTGTTTGCATTTAGCAAGAACGAGCTGTGGAGAAGTGGTTTTAGGACACAAACCCTCAGTTTGATATGTTACCACAGCATAAACCCTCTTCATCTGCTTTTCTACTCCCACACATCCTAGCTCATGACATAGATAATAGCTGCAATGCAAACAAACTTTCAGAAAGTTAAGCTCTTTCTGTAAGCTGTTTGCTATTTTGCTCTTCTTGGAAGAATTAGAAAAATTTCCACTGCTGCCTCTCTCTATTCACTAATATCTTAAAAAACTGAGTCACTAAGGTCTATTTTTCTGAACCTTAGGATTTCCATGCAAAGCGCAATTTGACTGCAGATCCCAGATCAGAAATTGTATTTTCCAGCTTTTATTATTACCAGATACTAAAAATTTTTATATGCCAGTAAAGTGACATGACACTGTTTACACTGTCACCTTTTTATGAACCTTTGATGCACACAGGCCCTCAAAAGACTGCAGATCAGAGGTTGAAAGTAACTGATGTAAACACTAGATGTCTTAGTACAACTGACCTGCACTTGCTTTAAAACCAGCTTACCTGAATGATGGTTGTTAGTATGTCAACGTAGTTACTTTCTGTCTGATACAATTCCTTTGCAACTTGCCATCTTGCAGACTGCTTTAGTGGAAGAGGAGTTGAGTTTTTAGAAGGCCTTGCACAGGATTTTGGCGTTTCTGATGAAGAAATATTCCCAAAAGAAAACAGAGCTTTATTACAATAGAGTCCCTAAAAAAAAACTCACTCTCAAAGACAGGAAAAAGCTTTCAGAATTTTTAAGAAAAGATGGCCTGTTTTTAAAGGCTATGCTGTAGGTTACCCTATAACTAGAGCTCTTTTTAGAAAATGGCTTTAGTACAGCTTATAGGACAACAATAAGATATTATTCCTCAGAATCAGTCTGAAACTAGTAAGCCATTTATGGGCAAATCAATGTCTTATGCCTATTATGTTTTATAGAAAATGAGGACTAGGTACTGAACATCATTCATACATACAGAATGACAGAATGTTAGGGGCTGGAAGGGACCTCAGAAGGTCATCTAGTCCAACCCCCCTGCCAGAGCAGGACCACCCAGAGCAGGCCACACAGGAATGCATCCAGGCAGGTTTTGAATGTCTCCAGAGAAGAAGACTCCACAACCTCCCTGGGCAGCCTGGCCCAGTGCTCTGTCACTCTGACAGTGACAAAGTTCTTCCTTATGTTCAACTGGAACCTCCTATGTTCCAACTTGCACCCATTCCCTTGTCCTATCACTGACCATCACTGAGAAGAGCCTGGTTCCATCCTCCTGACCCTCACCCTTTACATATTTCCCTTTGCCATGTAAGCAATTCCCTCTCAGCTGCTCACCCTTCTTGCATTAGGTATGTAGCTCAAACCATTTACTAAAATCAGGCCTTGCATGCAACTCTTACATTTCATCTTGTAGAGAAAGGGCAGGGGAAGATGTCATTCTCTTAAAGCTAAAGCCAAGGCAGACCTGGAGCAGTCCATTAGTTTTAAATATCTGCTCATGTATTGGGCCTCAGAGACCTGTACTCACTCTGATGTGAAAGCTCATTACTGTCACAGTCACCATTAAATAAATACCTTACCTGCTGTTTTCAAAACAGCACTTTTTTTCTGAAACTGTCTGATGTTGACTTAGCAGAACCTTCCGTACAGGGGTTATAAGAGCTCCAGCATGATCTAGCAAAGGTGGTCTTTGAGAGTAAGCTGATTCCTTATGAATTATCACTTACAGGTTGTGTCTCACTGAGATTCATTTGACTTGCATACAGGGGCTCTCTTAAACCAGTAGTAATAGCTTCGACATGATGGAACTGGGGGTTAATTTTGTCTGATTGGTTTTTTTTGAAACCTTAGGTATTAGCTTTTGACTAAATTTTGGAGTTTCCTCTTTTCCACAAGAGCCATGTGCAGAGATACTAAAAGCTCTTTGCCAATTAACTCATCAAAACCAGTTTAGACATGACAGTTTGCTGGCACAAACAGTGTTAACTCAGCAGAATTTTTCGAAGACTTGTGAGTGGGCTTCGCAGAAATTTTCCCTTTATTTCCTTTAGAAAAGAATCTCTGTCCTCCTTTCTACAAGTATCTCACTGGAAAGGTTTTTAGAAGAGTTGCTGTTAACTGTTACTTATTTGGTGCAGATTTTCAGCAGTGTATTTCAAGCATTTTGGAGTAACACTGTACTGTACTTCATATTTATCTTTGTCTGAACTCTTCAATCCAATTCTGCTTTCTGCACACTTGGAAAAGGCAAAGCCTGGAATTACTTAGGAAGTCTGTAGCAAAACCTGCAAGTCTCCTCTTACTACTTGTATGCAGAAAGCTGTTAAACACAGCAAGTGTGTCTGAATGAAGGTTTTTAGCTCTACCTCCATTGGTAGTGCTTGACTCTGGAGTGTTAGAGATATCCAGCAAGGACCCAATGGAAAGTGAATGTTCAGCCGAGGGGCGTTTCCGAGGAGGGAATGGTGACATGTCTGTTTCTCTGGTCAGCTGGGCAAGGGTCTCTTTCAAACGACGTCTTTTGCGATTGCTGTTTGGAGTGTTCAGGGAGAGTAGTGACACAGACTTCTTGAGGCCAGGACTCTCCGACTGTAGTAAAAGAAATTTTAGCTTAGTGTTTTTACCAACTGTGTCCAGCTCAACTCAGTGCAAAGGTAAGTTAACTGTAGAGATCAGCACACATGATTCCTCTTGGGAAGTCAAGGAAATATGGGTGGAATCTTTTTTTAAACTGGAAACCACACCAGTATTTTGTTTGACTGAAAACACCTTCAATCCTTGTGAAGCAGAAGAAAGTTTTTTCCAAATTAGTATTCTATATATAAAATTTATAATGTGTTATCTGGAACTTAAGTGTTGCTTTAAAATATTTTATCTCTGGCCCCACACATTCTGTTGTGCATGCTAACTCTACCACCAAATACATGCCACACACTACGTGAGAGTGTTCAACACACCTTCTCAAATAAATACATGGACTCTCCAGCTCTGGCATCCATTTGAATGCTTCCCCAGAACCACTAAAGGAAAAAAGAAAACACACATTAAGAACACACCGCAGTGCTCCACCCAAAGTTAACATATTCAGAATATATATAATAGTAAGGCAGTTTGCATACTAAAGACAAACATGTGGCTTATTATGCAAAAATGCATCTCACATACCGAGTATTATATAGCAATATTCTTTAAAGAATTTGTCAGCACTAACCTCTTGCTTTACCACATAAAGTTTTTTTAAAGGTTCAAATGGAAGATCTTTCACTGTACTTTCTTCAACCACTAAGTGCGTACACCTTTCATCACCAACTGGTAAATAATGTCCTCCTAGATAAAAAAAGGCAAATTAGCAAGACTTAGGAATACTATTGTTAGACATTAGAAGTCCACTTATTAATGCTGGGGCACCTATCTTTAATGAAAGAAGAGCCAGAGAGAGGTAAACTCCTCAGTCATCTTGTCAGTTGTTGGGCTTAGATAGCACCCCAGATATTATCAGCAGTGGACAGATTTTCAGAAATAGTATGTAGCATGCGATAGTAAAGTACATATTGAAAAGTCAAGAGCACGTGGAGCTCAGAAAGCATTTAAACCTGTCTGCCAACATACGCATTATTCCTCTGGAAAGCTTATCCTGTTTTTTGGAAGAGCAAGTGAGCAGTACTCTCCCTAAAGGCATCCACAGGCTAGAACCTGTGCATGTCACAATCTTATAAGAAGATTTAGGTAAACAGGTCAGGGGAGAAAAAGCAAACCAAATCCAGCCAACTGTCATCTCTTTTGAGAAAGTTTTGCTGTTACATGCTTGCTCCATTCCCATTTCTATAGTTCTGTTACATACAACCCTAGCAATACGAGGCTGGAGACTTGTAAGTCATCTGTTACATCATTCCTGTCAATGTGATTATTGTACCACACTACTGAAAAATGGAACACTTCCAATCCAGTGTTTCACCAGTGGCGATTCAAAACAGAGTTGTAAACATTGTAGATGCTTTCTGTGAATTATGTAAAGATGCATATCACAAAACTGATTATGAAAACCAAAGCAGAATATACCTATTACGTAGCAAGTTTTCCAGGGTATCTTCAAGCATCCTATAATTACTTTTTTTTTAATTGTCTAGTTTCAATCAGTCTAGGAAGTTTGAGGTCTTGAACAGCTACCAAAACTTATGCATATCCGGACATCTAAAAATCAATTTATAGGTCTCCAAGTTGGAGAATCATCACTACTGCTTCAGAATTCGTGATCCAGCATTTCAGCTTCAGTGAAGTATTTTTCAGCTATAAACCCCATTCTTTCCACAGGTCAACTTTCATAAAACAATAACCTTGCATTTCTGTCATTTCTTCCATGTTAGCTTTCTCGTCATCAGAGAATCCAAGGAAACTTAACATGCAATCCTGGAAAGGAGGAACCTTGAACTGATTTCTAAAGTCATCATCAGCTGCACAGAAATCACTGGGGAAAAAAAGAAAAAAAGAGATGCACAAACAGATCACTAAATCAGTGCTACATCACTATTTAAACAGAAGCTCACACACTACAGGCGAACAGGATGCAAGGTTAAGGCTGAAGGAAAACACACACTCACATTTCGTTCCTCTTCTCCCAAGCCTTATAAATCCATTCAGCTTTCACAATAGGAGTACCAAGACTTACAGCAATCTGCAAAACAGGAAAAGCACAATCTGAACCAAGTATTTCCACTGAAATCTTTCACATGCCAAGAAAAATTCATAACCTTTATTTTACTTCAAGACATACTGCAAAAAGTGAACATATTCCTTCAAGAATCGTGTCCAACTAACTCCCAAGAGTTAGAATTAATTAATTCTTCAGTGACTAGGAGATCAGATCAACAGCTATTTTAACAGTTACTCAAAAGTGCACTGTTTTGTTAGTCTGATATCCTCCACTCACAAAACCAAGTCTCTGTTCCAGTAGAATATGTGATCTTTTTTCTGCTTTTGATACTTTGCATGAAGACAAACATCCCAACCTGCTTTTACCAAAGAGAAAGCAGCTACCCTGAAGGTAACTTACATGACTGCTTGAGAAAAACTGTAAAGTTTTCCTACTTTTTCCCTTTGAGTTGGCAGAAAGTGTTTGATCACAGTTAGGAAGTAGGTCTTCTCTTCCAACTGGAAGATTAGAAAGACAGTCTAGAAGAAAGCACGATAGCCTACCAACAATTCAAATGAGGGAAAGTCAAGGGACATAGGCATTGCTATGTGACATCCCATGGTACAAATACTTAAGAACTTGTATTTACTTGTCAGCTGGACATATGTCTTGAATTAATTCCTTTTCCCCCACACATTTATACATAAAGGAAGAGTTAAACACTTATACACAACAAGTTAACAATATTTTTTAAAAGAAGATGCACACAAATCAAGTACTAAATCTTTTTGCAGGTTATCTCCAAGTTTATTGTTTAGACAGACAAATAAAGCAAGTATGTTGATGTATCAACACCTGTTCATGAATGAACAATGTTCCTGGAAGTCAGCACTTAACATTTTGGTTCTTGTTATTTACTATACTGGTCTCTTTCAAAGTCTTTGCATTCAGGCAATTATTTAGATCTTTGTTAGAGACAAAAACATGTCAAAGCTCAACACCAGATGGAGATGAACTTACCATTACAAGTCATTGTCAGTAAAAGGGAAAAAAAAATCAGCAGCTTCTGAGCTGAAATATAACTTACAGACTTAGTCTACAAGAACCAAACTCTGAAAGTGTCCATGAGTACAAACTCAAGCTTACATACTCTGAATTTGTCTCCATGTGTTGAGTTAGCCACCAAGTGCGTAACTTTTGAGCTAAAGTCCCTTCGGATAATTCCACCCATATGATGAACCAGAGTCACCAGCTTAACCTGAAAGACAAAGAAGTTTTCAGTATATCTTTTGAAGTATGCAGTGCAGAGTATAAAAATAGTTTACAAAGTAAGCTACAGGGGGTTACATTAAATGTCTAGGACTAGAAATGGTTTGATTTGTCCTTAAAACAATTTGTTCATATCTTCAGAAGATACAGCTGATACATCAGAATAACTGTTCACTTTAACATTTAAGTGTGTAACTTGAGGAAGACTACCCAAGCCATCAGTACTCTCATGATGATCTTACATAATGCCATCACCTTTTCACACACAACAGATTTTAAGCATGTTATCCTCATTGTATTTAGTGAATTCTACCTGAAGGGGCAACTGCTAGAATTCACACAAGACTGCAATTTTTCCAATTTGAATCTAGCAGATCAAACCTAACTATCCCTAATACTGGGTAAAGGCTTGTTTTGGTTTTGGATTGTTTTTTCCATAAGATGTGGGGCCACATTTTGATTCCCAGGTGTCCAACAGGGAAATTAGGTGCTTTTCCACTGAAATGGAAAAGCAGAGTGCTAGACTATCAAATCGCTTCATACCTATATATGTCAAGTCTAAAATCCTGATAGCAAGATAGCGTGGCAGCAAAATAACATATCTGCAAGAGCTCTGAACAGGACTACAAAGCTTTACTTGACCACACTACTACATACAAATAAGAGGACACTATTGGGTAAACATCACCTTGCCTGAAGCCTAAATCTGCAAATCTTTAAGCCCTATGGAAATAGAGCTGTTTAATGCTATTCAACAAAAAAGCGACAAAAAATGGCATCACAGAACTTGCATAAGGAAACAGTTTTGTTCCCATCCTCAAATATCACTGCCTCTGGACATGCAACAAAACAAGAACAAAACAAAACAATTTATTCCCCCTATGAGTTCTAGTCATGGTTAAATCCTACAGGTGATGGAACAGAAGATTATTTTGAAAATAAACTTAACGTAGCTTTACCCACGCAAAGGAAAAAAAGTCTTACTAATTCATCTTTCTTTCTGAATCCTGTAAAGCACAGTACCAGGTTCAACATACTTGCACAGTACAGTGGACGACAGGAGAAAGGTAAAGGCTGAAAGTGAGAAGAAAGCTTATTAGTCAAAAGCATACTGCTTTCATTAAAGTTTTAACATAATCTTTAATACAGTACTATTGTTCTTAGTATTAAAACGCATCAGACACTAGTTCAAGTCCATGTATTCAGTTACACCTCAGCTCCAGACCTGACAGCATTCTGATAAAGTAACCAGATCCCCAAGGCACCACTATATCTTTTTTTCTCCTCCTTAGTCCATCCCCTACACAATAACCTTTGGAAATACCAAGTGTTTGCCAGAGCTCCATTTGTATGCTACCTTTCCTAGTGGCACAATCCCAACTAGTTAGTCAACAAGTCCCACAACTACTGCAGTAGTTGTAGCCTTACAATTGTATACCTGTGCTTTTCACTACATACAATAACAGTATTAGAAACTTGCCTTTCTTAAAATTCAATGCTAAGAATATTTATGATTGAAAAAGCAAAATAATTTTATTTTGAACACTTAATATTTAGTACTCACTGCACCAGAGAGCTACTCAGCTGCTTTCAACAGCAAGTACCTACCTCTCCTTTTTGTGCACAGTGCAGTACTACTGGAGGTCCAATGACACGGCAATCTGCTTTGCAGAGGTTGTTAAAGATAGAATCTTGGAAGTCTGACACGACAAAGATAGTCTCAAATTCTGGGGAATCTGAATCTCCAAGCTCTTCTATCGTGTCTGTCTTTATGTAGGGCACTTTAATTTCCTTGATTTGAGGATGAGAGGGAAAATATCATTCAGGCAACATAGTTACACTAGTGTCAACATTCAACTGATTTTTAATTTTGGACCATAAGAAAAAAAACATATGATTCAGATTTCAGAGACAGACTCTTAGAAGGATTGGTAAAAGCTGAATTGAGATTCATTGTTCTGTAGCATAAGAATAGCTATGAACTGCACCTAAAAAAATATCTTAAAGCAATTCCTGCTTCTGAAGAATAAGAATTCCAGTTACTTAGTAGTAGTTTACATATCCGTTCATGCTGACAATATAATATTGGAAACAGAAACAAAACAAGCACAAAAATGAAATTCCAGACTGTCAGGACAGCTTAAGCTACTTCTGGATAATAAAAAGCAGCATCCAAGCTCACAATAGCAAGGGCTCCAGGCTGCAGAAGATCTAAAGAGCAGATGTCAATTTTGTCCATTGCTTGACATTTTTAAGGGGACTGAAAATTCGGTCTGTTCCAATTTCAATCATTAGTTTCAAATTTTATTTTCTTGGTTTTTCACATCAAGAAATAGAGAACAGCTTCTTACACTTCAGCTTAAATGCAGCTTTCAACTGAAAGAGAAGTCAATTAATCGATTATTAAGTCAGTTCATAGCAAAAACTTATGCCTTGACTGAACATAAGCATGCAGTTGAATGTCTCCATGGATATTTCTAACCCCATTAGAAGGCATTACTAGTTAATAGCTGCAGGTATTACTTCCATATTTGAGAAAATGTAAAATGTGCCTATTATCACGAGATTTAGGTGACATTAGAAACATTAGCAGATATTGTGACCATTATGCCCAATTAATATAAAGCGTGTGCACATTTCAGTCCCAGTAAAGTACAACATGCTGCATGCAATCAAATGTGCTTAATTGCATGACATACCATATGAATAATACTTTTTATTAGTTTTTCTTCCGATTTACCAGGACTAGTTTCCTTTATCTTTATAACTGGTACTTCCATTATCTTAATGGTCTGTGGAAGAGGAAAACTTTAGTACAGAACCAGATTGGTTACTAGAGGTCTAAAAGCATACCATCTTATTCCAGGGACTGTTTTATCTTAGACACACATACCTCCAAGGCTTTCAGCAGCTCCTCACGTTTCCCTGCTTCCTGAACCAAAACCACTCTTGTTTCTATTTGAGGCATTTCTGCTGTTCATAGAGAAACAAGGATAATATTTGTATTTTAATAGAAAAATCCATATTAGGTCTACATCAAGCAATAATGTACAGAACACAGGCAGATTGCATCCTTTCAAGCTATCTTGTTTATCAGGAACAAGCCTGAAAATAAAGGTTACCTCAAGAAGCCTGTCCTTTAATTAAGGCATATCCAACTGACCTCAGAGGCTACACTTCCTAGTATGTGGTGAAACAAGATTCTACAATTCATGACCTTACAGTCAAAGCAAGAACATTTAAGAGCCAGCAAGGCAGGCAGGGAGAAACAAAACACTAAACCCAATAAAATTACTGATTTAATGCTTCTAGCAGAATTAGATACCAAGACTTGAGGGAAAAGAGACAGCTGATATCTTTTAGTTTCTGTGTTCCTGACTGACAAGGTTCATTACTTCCTAGTAACTGCTCAGTCTCACCGAGGAATATCAGAACTGAAGTTAAATATCTTGTTCTCTTTCTTCATGTACCAGAAGAAAGAGACAAGCATTGTCTCCACGTTATTTGCACCAAGCCTGCCACTGGGTTCTGGCTACTGAATTGCAGGAAAACAAAAATACCTTTTTTGTTGGGTTTGTTTTTGTTTTTTAAGATTTGTTCTTTAATTTCAGGCTCAAAACTACTCATCTCTAAGGACTACCTGTAATCCTATAGAACAGAGCAGCTGTAGTTTCCAAACACTAGTGTCAAAATATCACCTGGAATGATTTATTCCACACAAGAGGCATCAACAGCTTTCTATATACATCTGCCAGAAAACTTGTTTGATTTCATGGCTGTAACCCCAAATTTTTAACTTATATTTTCGTAAAAGCTAAGACAGTCCCTTTGTTGGTGAAAGGATACAATATCATCATCATTTTGGCTACCCTCCACACAATTCTGTAGTTCCACAAAGCACTTCTGATTTTCTAAACTACTAAATACCTACAAAGTAATCAGTCCTTACAAGAACACAGCAGTCTTAAAATATGCCTCTTCCTTTACCTTCATCATGCAAAACAGACCCAGGAAATGCATTCTCTTTGGATGTTTCTATAGTTTTTGAATCAAGAACAGAAGAATCAGCCAAGAGGCTCCTGCCGGTTTCAGAGACCAGCGTACTGTTGTCAGCCATGATTATGTCTTGTTTCTCTCTTCAACAGCTAGAAAACAGATGTGCTAAATTAAGTTACAGCTGCAAAAATCTCTTATTAATCAATCCTATGACTAAGACAGTCAGAAGTAACTTCAGACTTCTGAAAACCAAACATTCAGGCTCCTGTTAAAATCCTGCTCACACTGATGGAACAGATCTGAAAGTGCATCAGGAAGAGGATCGACAACAAACCTAACAGAGAAATTGTTCTGAGCAGGCTGCTTACCACAAAAAGAATTAATTTGCACAGACAGCTGCAGAGAGGGCACTTTGACTCTGAGCAGCAGGGAAGCACTAACTCTAGGGTTCATTTTAAAATTCCATGGCAGAACACCAAACTAAAAGCACTCGCTTGCTTCAGCGATAAGCTAGATTTGAGGTGAAGGTTAGCACTGCTAGGGAGAAGCATTAGCAGAAGAATTAGGATACACAAAGCATCTTGCTAAAATTTGGTTTTTCAGGTGAACTGACTAGAGTTACTGTGGTTAAATAAAAATGACCATTCAGGGAGTAGAACCAGTATTTACTCAAAAACTGGGTTTCTCAAAATGCATGAGAGTCTCTACAGAGGTAACATGCACCTTTATCTCTATCTGTATGATCTAGTCTATCATCCTACATTAACTACAATATAATAGAGGTACCCATTCATCAGCAGATAGAGGCCTTCCATCTTCTCATGTCCCTTTCAAAGACCAGCCACTCAAATAATACATTAAATCCTCGTCTGAATGAGGACTCATGGGGCAGTAAAACCCTTCAAGAACAGCACATACTGTTCTTCAAGCTGTGCAATGTCTGCCCAATTAAATTGCAAAGTAAAAAACAAAAAACCATGGGTGTTTTGCTATAACAACAATACAGAAAAGAGTTCATCTCGTAGAGTTTAAGGAGATCATGTCTGAGCTCTTGGACAGGATTAATGTCTTTGCAACACATCAGGTAAGTTCCTAGTACAGTGATGAGCAGCAAGTCAACACTACCTGTATCTATTTAATACTAAGCTTATTTGGTTATCAAAATTGCAACGAAGGTGGAGATTTTGGTGTCACACACAGCCATGCAGGCTCCATGGAATTAAATTTCCTACCAGTAAGTCCCAGTCACCCAGCTGGTTTATCTCATAATAGCTTCAGACCTAGCGAGAGAAAGTAACTTCAACCAGAAAGAGTTTTTAGGGATCACCTGCCCAGAAGGTTGGAAAGATACCACCTAGAACTGCTACACAACTACCTCTTCTCTGGCAGTGAGGGTGGAGGGAAGCATCATCTTGGAAGATCCATACTATATTGTTAATAATGATTACCACAGTTATGTGTGAAATCAGACGAAAAAAACTCTAGCTAAGGGTACCATTAAAATTAAATCCTACAGGTTCTTTTTGAAGTCTGAGACACTGATGATCCCTGGCATGCTGCTGCTGTTACACCTGATAACACACACACAAACACAGAGACCTGCACAGCACACCTGGGCAAAGCCCATACTTTGGGCTGGGCACCGATTTTCTTTATGGCTTTTCCAATTTATTTACTTACAGGGCTCCATTCTGGGTGTATTTTAAAAAACACTCCCTGTTTTAATGGCCATATATTAATTAATAACACAGTACTAGTCATTAGCCTTACACACTGGGAGTGACAGGAGGACAAACAACACACGAGAGACAGGGGATGCCAAGAGGAGCACCGGGCAGACCCGAGGCCCTCACAGCACGACAGACACAAGAGATTTCCCAATAGTTTGTGGGAAGCCTTAAGGTCACACAACACCCACACCCCAAAATGCCTTTTTAAAGCAAGGTGACAGCATTAAAAATAAAAACAAAGCTGCCCACGATGCCTGGTTCCCTCCGGGGGCACCGCCCGGGAGGTGC